>JBBMKE010312521.1:0-25154 GCA_037834125.1 Lippia alba | reverse complement strand
TATAGTTTATTAAGTACATTTATATAAAATATAAGAATTTATAGTATGAGGGTACCACTTAATCTATTTAAAACGTACCACATACTGATTTTTAATGTACCACGTACCGAAAGAGCGTACCGACCAAACCTACCCCCAACGTACCAATTCTTTAGCACACTAGCGTATTACGTACCCGTACCCGCACCGCATACCGGAGCGTACCGCGTATTTGGTAACTATGCTCTAAACAAGCAGCCATCTCTCTTGCCGCTTTCTCTGTCGCCGCTCTATCCCTATCGGGAATTGTGATTATATTAAGAAAAAGAATTTCGACCATAAAACCTAATGGACCTTTGATTATATTAAGAAGAAGCTTAGAAGCTAATGGGCTTCATGGGGTCAAGGTATTATCATTCTTTCCTTTCACTTTTTATTTTTGCAGTTTGTGCGAAATCTAATGTGAGAAGTGAGATGTATTATCGTTGTCGTTTTTTGCATAATTCTTTTTAAGTAAAGAACAAACAAGTTTTCTTGTGGTTGAAATGATCAGGATGACTGTTGTGTTGAAATAAAGGAGGGTGAGGATTTCATTAGTCAATTGCCCGATGATCTTTTGCTGGACATCCTTTTTCGCCTGCCGACAATAGATTCTGTTAGCACAAGCATTTTGTCCAAGCGTTGGAGAAGTCTTTATGCCTATGTGCCTCTCATGGATATTTCTTGTCATGACACATCCCCCTATGAGCTATTGGGTTATTGTTATACGGAGAATCGTAGATGTTGCCTTCAAGAAAACTTTATCAGAGGACCATGGTTTGCTGGAACGGTGATGGAACGGGCGGAACGGCCGTTCCGGAACGGGAATGGCAGCTTCCGTTCCGCTGTTCCGGTGTGGAGCGTATGTTGACCTGGAACGAGGTTTTTCTGCCATAAATCGGCATTCCATGGCGTTATAACGGTCGGAACGGAACGGATAAGGAAGAATTAATCCACCCAAATCTAAGTGCTAAAGCTCGGAACGAGATTTCTTTTGCTTTCCTCTCTCTTCATTCTTCATCCGTCTAGATCTCCTTAATGCAGATAAGGAAGAATCCACCCAAAGCTATCTTCATTCTTCATCTGCCCAGATCTCGTTAACGGCTAACGCGCAGATAAGGAAGAATCCTCCCAAATCTTCATCTGTTAATTAAGTGAGTAGTTTTTTTTGTTTAATTTAATTTAATTTTTATTTTGTAATATATTTTATTTTCATACTAAACTTTTAAGAATGTTGAGTTTATTATCTTATTTTTAATTTTGTATAATTCTTTTTTAATTCTAGCATATATTTTAGATGGCTCCAAAGGGTGATATCCATTGAGATTTTGGTGAACTAATGTAAAATGTAAATATTACTACAAAGCTATTACCGGAAGAATTACAAGATTGAAACACCATATTGATAATTGATAAATGAGTGGTAATTTAGAATCTTGCACAAATGTTCCAGCACAAATGCTCCGAATGAAATTCGAAAAATGAGGAAAAAGCACATTTAAGATTCGAAAATTGAGAGAGAAATTATGAAATGACAAAAGGAAGTAGCACTAAATAATATTTCGGACGTAATATATAATGTAATAGATAGTTATTGTGAAAACGAGATAAATTAATAAGTTTTATACATCTTTTTAGGAAGCGGCCGCATTTTTGCCGCGACCGTTCCGCGTCATTGCAACGGAACTGGAACGGTGGCCTCCGTTCCGTTCTCCGCGACCGCGACGGCGAACCATGCAGAGGACTGGACACATTTTTGAGGCTACATTCTGTTTCTAGCCTCCATTCTTGCAGGCTATCATGTTCTCTCTTGGGTTCCCGTTGTAATATACTTTGGGGATGGGTTTATTCTCTTGGAAGATTTAATATCAAGGTCCTTCATCTCGATTTCAAGTGCTCTGATATTCATAATGTTATGGCTTGTTTAAAGCCAAGAATCAGTGTGACCTGTAAACTATTTTCTGAAGTTCCATCATTGCTATATTTCCGTCTAAGTGGGGGTTATCTTTATGCAACTCATGAAATCATGCGAGCCAACTGCCTCAAAGTTCTTGACCTTGGGTCGTCTTAACTACTGGAGCAATTTCCTGCCTTTTATCCAATTGTTTGAACCTCGAGGGTTTGTTCATGGACAACTGTAATTCATTAGACCCTAAATTTACGTTACGCATTCGGGGCTCCAATCTCCGCTTGAAGTGTCTGGTCGTTAAAGTATTCTCTGACATGGAAGGGATAGAGCTTCAGGCCGACAGTCTTGAATATTTCAAGTATTTTGGTTACAGTTTGATAAATTTCTCTTTTGAACACATTCCAAAGCTCGAAAGATTTGTTTTCACTCTTCCACACAGATTAGATGGCACGCAACCTGCAAGGTTTTCTTGGGGCAAGATTGCAAAATCATTGCCTTCCGTTCCAATCTTAAGTCTCCAGATTTATGGACAATATCATGGGGTTTGAGAAAGCTTATTCCAATTTTTTCGTTTATTTGTTTCAGTATAAGCTATGATATTTATATATGGACTTACTGTTGATTGTTTAATGCCTTCAGATGTGTACGGCAGTCGGGTTTAATTCTAATATGCTCAGAAATGTTAGGCATTTGCTTTTGGGATTCTCCATGTTTCAACCCGATCGACTTTCTATTGCTTCAGTCCTACAGATGTGCCCCGTTCTATGCGAATTCCACCTGCAGGTAAGTGTTGTCGTGTTTGAGACGTAGTTTTTGAAATAGGTTTCTTCTTCAGTATCAAGAATCCAATGGCTTCCAAAATAATGCAATGTATCTTGTTACGTTTCACATGGACTTCAGTTGACACTGTTTGTGAATTGTGTGACCTTACAAGCTTTATATACGCTAGTAGCAATCCAGCACACTCAATACGTTTCATTTCTCGACACTTATTCACATATGTATTTATACAAACACATCATGATTTAATTAGTTGGTTTTTTCATAAAGGTGGAAGAATCATCATGGGTGAGAGACAAACCTCAAGCGATGAGGGGGAGTTTGGAATTTCATGACCAATTGAAGAAGGTGATATTTACGGGGTTTTCCGGAATGAAGAGCGAAATGGCAGCTGTTGAATACTTCCTAGGAATTGCATTGTTCCTGGAAAAGATGATCATCAGCTATTGTTTCTCACAGTATGCGGGTCGCAATAGGTGGATAAAGAATGGACAAGTTTCATTGACACAAGAGAAACTCAAAGAGATTGAGACGTTGGGAGAACGTGCTGTTTCCAAGAATGTCGAAGTTATCATTCGACCTATATATTTAGGAGGAATATAATCCTCTGATGCACAGATATAGATACGGGTACGATGACAAGGATACGGCGATACAAATTTTTTTTAAATTTTCCATGTGAAGAACATCTGATACGATGTCCGATAGGAATGTCTGATACGATATGATACGACAAAATGATATTTTTAAAAGTACTGCATGTGAATCTCGTACATGTAGTTTGCAACAGTGATAACGTGTTTGTTAATTTATCAACGAACCTGTTTTTCTTTTTTTTTTTCTTTTTTTTTAATAATAAATCAATGATTTCTTCTTATTATGTTTCCTACCGAAATTTTTTTGCAGAGATGTGATAGCCTAACACAATTCTTGCTATTTGAACTTCTTTCTAAAAATTTACAACTTTTTCATTCCAATCAATTTTTGAAATCTTGAATTTGAATTTGTTAATACAACGATGATCAGATCGGATTTAGGTTCAAACATGGTTTGGATTCATGAATTGAAAATTCAGTTATGGTTCACATTCATCAATATTCAATTTGAACCGACTTCAATGAAATTCGACCTGATTAAAATATCAATAAATGAGGATTTAAAATTTAAGGGACAGTTTGAGTTTCTTAAAATGCTTATAATTAATTAAAGGGTTCTTGCTTAAAACAAATATTAAAAAAAATTAAACGGTTATGCTCATCTCACACCAAACAATTAATTTTTTTTTCACATGTAATTAAGAACATTGTTCACGGAGTTTGAAGACATTCATTGTGACTTCATCCCCTCAACCTAAATTTTTAACAATCAAACTAATTTACATAAAGTAAAACTCCATTATCAATATTATCATAAAAATCCAATAAATTTAAAACTTTCAAAATAGATATTAACTAATTTATATGATTAGGAATCATATAAAACTTATCAAATTTGTCGAGACTATTGTAAAAGAGAAATATAATCACTAACTCTCTTATGAAAGAATCCAACAAAATTCAACGTAAATAAAAAATGCACACTTGGGGGTTGGAGGGTTGTTTCTCGAAAGGAAAGTCCCGAGTTTAAATCCCTATGGCCACTTGAGGTGTTTGTTAAAAAATATATATAGTTTATAAAGTTATTATTTCTCTTTTTTTCTTTTTCTCTCTAAAAAGATTTGTATGTAAAAGTTATTATGTAAATATGTGTTGTTTGGAACACTAAATTTTATATTATAAAATATTTATATTTTCTTATCCTGACGTATTTTTAAAAATTGAATGATAAAATTAAGTGTCAAAAATATAATTTTTGAAAAATTGAGGATCACCGATAAATAAATTAAATAAAAATTAAAAGGAAAAAAAACAAAGAAAGAAAGAAAACTGCAAATAGTCAAATATTACAATAAACTAATAATTAATGCAATAGTTATAATTTGTATGTATAAAAATCTCTTTCTCACGCATGGTTAGAAAATAAATTTTCTTATTTAAATACCAGTATGGGCTAGATATATTTTTATAAATTGAAACAAAAATAATTAATATGGATGTTAATCGAGGCAAAATCCAGTGAGCAAGATTCAAGTTAGAAGTCGACCAACTACTTAAGAATTTGTTTTTTAGAAAATTGCTCGGTCTGAGAGTAGTCTAGAAAGGTAAAGAGGAACAAAACTCGAAGGCCAACCCAATACAAGATGAGATTTAATTCGGGGTTGATACCCGTATCTCGATTTTCAAATTAGCGAATTGATTAAGTTCAATGAATAAGGTCGAATATGAGTTTGCAATAAATATGCTTACCTGCCGATATAAGTCGTGGAGTGGTTGCGGCCGCCATGTAACATGCTCAGCTGGCACACTACTAGCACGTTGATGTGGATGTCGGAGATTGCCGGAGTTTTACATGTAAGAAATAAAAAAAGATACGAGGCATATTTTATACTACTAGAAAAATGTTCTATAGCAATGGATTTAGCAACGGATTTTTGCCAAATTAGCAACGGATTAGGCTTTAGCAATGAATTTAGCAAGGAAAATCTTCTGTTGCTATAACCCTCGGCTGATCTATAGCAATGGATATTAGCAACAAATTTATAGCAACTGATTTAGCAACGAATTACTACCCACAGAATTTAGCAACAAATTTAGCAACAAATTTTTAGTAATAGATTTAGCAACGGATTTTGCGTTGCAAACAAATTGATAATTAATTAATTTTTTACTTTTTTGCAAAACAAATATCCATGTCTTTTACTACCAAAAGTTTTATGTTTAGGGATAATTACTCACGACTCCGAATAATAAACTTTGGGGTTTGTGAGCATCGGCGCCCAATTTTAAAAATGCTGCGATTTGAATGACAACTTTTTTTAAATTCGTAAAATTTTACACCCTATAAAACTGTTTTTCAGATAGGATTGGATGAATATTTTCTTCTTATAACTTATGCATGTTCCTCAATTCAGATTATTTCGCCTGTTTTCTAATATTTGAGTGAATAGTTTCCAATCGAATAAAAAACCACCAAAACATAATTCAAATGAAGGTTTGTGAATAAATTCGAAAAGGCATGCGGTTATTTGTAGAATTTGAAAGATTAAACGGTGGTCTGCATGCAATTTTTTTCAATTGCATATGTAATATTGTTGTCATGGCCATCACATGATGTAAGAAATATTAGTTTTTGACTTTTTGTGTTGGTACACACGTCTAATGATATATATATAATGATTCAAATTTGAATTATAGGGAAAGAATTCTTTAACCACTTATATGTATTATTGCAAATTTAATGTCGTAATATTAATATTTAATTTTCTCAAAAGTCAATCATGAAGCGTTATTTAGGAACATTTTGATCTATTAATACAGACGGGAGTCTGTTTGCTCAAGTAAGGAAAGCTGCGGCCCGGGGAACGGTGAGAAATGGAGATGGAATATGGCAAGTTGGTTTTCCGATGAAGCTGGGATATGTGGACATAACAATGGCGGACCTAATGGGACTCCAGGAGGGGTTAGGATCGGTTGGAAAAGAAAATTTCATAAAATCGAGATGGAATGCGACTCTAAAATAGCGATGAATCTTGTGAAAAAGGGGGATACGGAATAACACCCATTGGGATTTGGGAGAGATCGGGGAGGACTGTCGGACCTACACTACAACATGTTAAGCGATCAAGAAACAAATTTGCTAATCCTTAGCCAATTTGGGCCAACGTATGGAGGAAGAAGCTGCTATCTGGGAAGCTCAGCCAGAGGATCTCAATGTTGATGAAGATAATAGTGGACACCTAGTTTTTGCCTAGTTCTCTTTTCCACCAAAAAAAAAATTTATATATAGATATACACTAGTTCAATCGAATTCAAATTCAATATTTCAAAACTTGGTCCATCTTTGCAAACAAGTTCAACTCGCAAGAATTGTGTTAGGGTCTTGTAGACTTCTATCGAGATGAAGAATTAGAAAAAGAAAATTGCAAAAATACATTGATTAAACAAGGTGGATCTCGAAAGATACGAAAGATCTCCCTCGGAGCTGCACATATATACGACTTTCATACAATACGTCTTTCGTAGAATTCTATATGTACCTATGAGATTGTCTGTCCTTAATTCAGATTACGCAGAATTCTATACCTACCTATGAGATTGTCTCTCTTGCAAACTACTTACAGATTATGTTCCTCGCCTACTTCAGATGGTGTTCCTCATAAATACATAGGTCGGTCTCAATTTCTTTGAGTTTCTCTTCTGTCAATGAAACTTGTCCGTTCTTTATCCACTTATTGCGACCCACATACCCTGAGAAAAGCTGATGATCATCTTTTCCAGCATCACTACAGTTCTCGTGATGTATTCAACAACTTCATCTCGCTCTTTGTTCCGGAAAACCCTATAAATATTACCTTTTTTAATTGATCATGAAATTCCACACTCCCACTCGTTGCTAGAGGTTCCCCTGTAGATGCCGGCTCCCTTGATGATCTTTCCACCTGTGTATGGAAAAACTAATTGGATCATCAACATGTTCGTATAAATACATACATATGTATGCAATTGATTTCTATTTCTTGGCAACAACAGTCTAGAGATGGGATGGGATACATCGAGTGTGCTGGATTGTTAGCATATATATTATGAAGCTTGTAAGGTCACACAAACGTTGTCAACTGAGATCCATTAGAACAAGACAAGTGCCATCTTTTGGGGAGGCAATCGATTCTTGATATACTGGAGGAAGGACCGAAACTCATTTCAAAAACCAATACTCAAACATGGCCTCAATATACTAACAACATATAAAAACATCGAAAGAATATATTAAACATTCAAATTACAACACTCACCTGCAAGTGGAATTCGCATTGAACAGGGCACATCTGTAGAATTGAAGCAATAGAAAGTCGATCGGGTTTTGACATGGAAAATCCCAAAAGCAAATGCCTAACATTTCTCAGCATATTAAACGCGACTAGTGTACACATCTGAAGACATTAAACAATAAACAGTAAGTTCATATGATAGCTTATACTGAAACAAATACACCGAATCCGGAAGAATTGGAATAAACTTTCTCAAACCTCATGATATTGCCCATAAATCTGGAGACTTAAGATTGGAACGGGAGGCATGATTTTGCAATCTTTCCCCAAGAAATACTTGCAGGTTGCATGTCATTTAATCCGTATGGAAGGGAGAGAATAAATCTTTCAAGTTTCGGAATGTGTTCAAAAGAGAAATTTATCAAATTGTAACCAAAATACTCGAGATGTTCAAGAATGTCAGCCTGAAGCTCTCTATCACTTCTATGTTGGAGAATAGTTTAACGACAAGACACTTCAACCAGAGATTGGAGCCACAAATGCGTAACGTAAAGTTAGGTTATGAATTACATTTCTCCATGAACAAATTAAACTCTCAAGGTTCAAACAATTGGATAAAAGGTAAGAAATTGCTTGAGGTGTAATCGACACCCTACCAAGGTCAAGAACTTTTAGGCAGTTGGGTTGGATGATTTCAGAAATTGGAGTAAAAACGCACCCACTTAGACGGAAATATACCAATGACGGAACTTCAGAAAATAATTTGCAAGTCACACTGAAAACTGGATATGTAAAAGAGCAACCATATCATGAATATCACAGCACACTAAATCGAAATGAAGGACCTTCATATTAAATCTTCCAAGAGAATAAACCCATCCCCAAATCTTCATATGAAGGTTGCTGCCAGGTCAGGCAAGCGGGGGATGATCCACGCAGGAAGGCTGTTGATAGCAGGCCAAATCAGGCAAGTGGAATGATCCATGCATGAGGGCTGCTGATAGCAGGCCAGGTCAGGCAAGCATGGGATGATCCACGCATGAGGACTGCGGATAGCAGCCTAGATTGTGCAATGAAGATAGTCCGCGCACGTCCCAGGGAGGACTTGAGGCAAATAATCTATATACGTCCCAGAGAGGACTTGGCGTAGAAAATAAAGCTTTGAAGCAAAAATCTTGATCGGTTGAAAGAAATATTAGGTGAGATATCTCTGAATGGTGGGGATGATTCTGAGAAAAAAACCTGGGTGGAAGAGGCACACAAATAAGTCATCTTGGGAAGCACGTTGATTACGCACATGCCTTGGGAAGAAGTTAACCGATCGCTCCTTGGAGCTTTGCCGCCCCTGCTTCCCCGACGGGGTTGGCCACCCTGTTGCGGTGCGGCAGTTATTCACAACGAGCCGGAGTGATTGCTCTTGTACGAACGAGGTTCCATTGCAACTCGAAGATCCCGAATATCTACTTGGAAGGATGACTTCCTTAGTTGAAATTTCTTCGAATTACGCAGTTGGGACATTATTGAAAGAAACACATCGTCCCCATACTCAAACATTCAAAGAAGGTACGCCGACGATAAACATGAAATGAAAATCTCTTCATGTTGATATCTCCTTGTTCAGGAGAATACCGAGAAAGAAATGAAAAGAGGCCTCCCTAAAACGGGGCCAAGGCATCAACAAGGTCATTGAAATTTCAAAATGAAAAATTAAACTAGCATTTGAGGCTATTATGCAAGGCAAAACTAGCTCAGAAGCAGGCCAGAGGCCAGTGAACAGGCCAGAGGCAAGTCGAAAATAGGCCAGAGGCCAGTAAGCAGGCTAGAGGCAAGTCAAAAACAGGCCAAAGCAAACAAAGAGAGGCTGAACGAAAAGAAAAAAAAAAGTGAAGAGGAGCCAATTTTGGTAAAGTGAAAAACTTAACCTAATGACCCTTCACATATCCAGGTATTAAGATTACTTACCTCATTTCTGAAAATGGTATGCTCCTTATTGCTGGAAATTAATTGCTGTAAATATGATACGAAGCTTGCTCTTATACATGCATCTCTTAAGATAATTTTAATTAAGTTGGAGTCTTGAATCTTATCAAATGTTGGTATCGTGATATCAAAATTCTTGGGAGAGGATAGATTTTAATTTTCAGGTTATCCGTTCAAGATTTCATATTATTGAGAAAGATTTCTTGTTGCCGGAAAAAAAAAGTCCTTTGAACAAAGATGAATGCAAGTGCTCATAAGCGCAGGAACGAGCCAGCAATCCAGGCACAACCCTCGCAAAAGCAGGTTAAGAGAACAGAAAATAGGCTAGGCGGACAAGAAACAAGCTAGGTGGACAAGAGACAGGCTAAAAGGACGAGAAGCAAGCTGAAAGGATGAGAAGTAGGCTAGGAAGACGTGAGGCAGGCTAGAAACTGAAGTAAAGCCAGTCAGAGAACAGACTGTTAGGCTGGGAAGACGAGAACGAGGCTGGAGACGCATTGGAGGAGGCTGCACTAAGGAAACCTTCAAGAGAAGACCCGGCAATCTCCTACTCAACTATGGGGAGTTGTACTCTTTTTTACTCCTAGGAGTTTTTTCCCACGCGGTTTTCCCTTACGAGGTTTTTAACGAGGCAATTCCACCATACAAAGACCGGGGGACAACCGTCGGACACACTCATCAAGGCTATGTGAAGACTTCTTTGATTTTTACTCCCGCACCCGATCAAGTTCGACTACGAGAGTAGAGGGAGTGATGATGCTAGGGGAAAATATTCACTTTGGGCCTGGACGCGAAGCCCAAACGAAGTAATGACGAAGCCCAATGGAGGAACCCCAAGAATAGGCCATTCCCGACCTGATTCTAAGCCCATTAGTCTATGGAGCAGGCTAGTATGTCCAGAACAAAGCCTCTGCCTCGAAAGGCCCCAAGGGTGGAGCCCAAGAAGCAAGGCCCTAATAGCCTAGCTGCAAGCAAGAAGCGGCCCAGCAGCCTAGGGGAGGTCAACTAGGGTTTCACCCGCCTACCTAAGAGGAGTTGGCTAGGGTTGGGAGTCCTGGAGTAATATAAAAGGAGGATAGAAATGAGTCAACAGCCCAGAATCGAGATATCTAACCTAAACCGCTCTCTAGCCTGAAAACAACTCTCTAGCTTCCATTGTTATTCTTTATACTTTTCTCAAGTGATCTATATCTATTGTAGCATCGTTGTACACTCAAGGAGGACTTCTCAAATGGATTAATAAAAGGATTTATCGGCTTCTTCTATATTTATTTTTGAGCATTATTTTCTCCAATTGCTACTTACTTTATTTATTTCATTGCATTATTATCATCTTTGCTAATTTCAACCTTCTTAATTTTTAATCTTTTAGTGGTGTAAATCTACCAACATCATACATATTAATTTACTTGTATAAAAGGTATGAAGACTCACATATATGGAGAAAGGAGGTGAGGTGGGATGGGGGTGGGGGTGGGGGTGGGGGAAGGATCCTGTAAGGTTCATCATCATGCTAAGCTTTCTAGAAATACTTTATACATGTGTTGACGAAGGATAGGGGGTGCTCTAGAAAAAAATTATTCAATAGACAACATATATTTACAACTTTTGTAGAAACCAAACTCCTTAAAAACAAAATTGAGCTAACTTTACATTTGTCTCAAATAATTTAATTAGATTAGTGTTGTGCAGCAGTATGTACCTGAACTACTTTACATTAAGTGTGTAGGTAATTGGTTTATTTTGAAATGAAATGGGCTTTGGGCTTGTTTGATTAAGCACTTTCAGGTATGGTTTCTCTGCATCATTATGTAGTTATCAATGAATAATTTGATATTCTTTTTAAATACTACAAACATGTGTGATAAATAATTTGTTATGCGTGAGTGATTATTGGTGTTAATTGTGGTTCAAATGCATGATAAGTGATGATGATTATTGTTAATTGTGGCTGTAAAAGTATGGAAATGGAATTAGGGTGCCATTAAAGCCACCCCTGTCTACACCATTAGTGCAGCAACATTGTTGACTTCCCCTGTTCTGTAAAGTGATTGTTGTTGTGATACTTCATTTTTCTACTTTTCTTTAGAACTTGTATACTGATTGTTGTGGATTCTGTGATACAACTAATTTCTTGCCATAAGTAGGGTTGATCTAAGTCACATAATGCGTATGCGTGAGCGGGTGCGGATGCGAGTGCGAATGTGCCAATTCGCAAAATCTTATAAAATGAGAGTGCGGGAGCGCCTTAAAGCTTTTAATAAAAAATTGCTTTAAATAATTATATTTATAATATAACTTGATTTTATTTAACTTTATAAACATAAAAACTTGGTTTTATTTAACTATTGATAATAATAATTTAATTCCATCATTTTACGATGATTATATGTTAAATCCAAAAAATTAAAGTTCATCTCTCATATTGTTACATGTGTATTAAATAAATTTCAGGTCTCCTTAAAGCGAGAAATGTGCACAAATTCGTTAGTGCGAAGAACTAAAATTTTAAGTCGTCTTAAAGCGAGCAATGCCCACAAATTCGCCAGTGCGGAGAACTGAGTGCGAGTGCATTGCGTATAATAGAAGGATTATGTGATCTAGGGGTTGATAGTTATGTTTTATGTACAAAAACTGTTATAATGAAGTCTTGTGTCCCTCCTCCGTTGAATTTCTCTTTTCACTACAAAAAAAATTCATTTTTTATGACAAAATATTTGTGAGAAAATTCAATTTTTGTGAGAAAATCCCTTTCTCAATTTTACTATCTACCAACATCTTCGGGAAGACAAGAATAAATGAAACATTGTCTAGTACTCATACAAGGTTTAGAATCGTCCAATGACTGAAAACATTGTCTAGTACTCAGATTTCCTTGGAGTCTACATATCTCAGTCATGAATTGTATCAGTTAGGGAATCCAATGAAAAGGCTTGTGCAGGTTGTCATCATCACCATAGTATTGCATTTTATATATGATTACAAAAAACACTCTAATATTCAGATAAGAATTAAGAAAAAGTATTTTAAAAATTATAAAAGACATCACATGATGTTTGTGATCAGGATTATATCTCTAATGTAGGTTTTTGATTGATTGTTTTTGGTATACTTTAATTATATATACTACTGTTTGTCAAATAATTATAGATGATTCCATGCTTATTGTATGCATGTTAGAACTGTCAAATAAAAGTTCGGTATGATTTGATATGTGTTTCTTATTTCAACTAGATTAATTTAGTGTAACAATGCATATTTTTTCCATTTTTTTATGAGATTTAAGGCCTAATGCGACTAACAATAATTTTAAAGATTTGATTGTTCTTTTATAACATTCAGTCCATGATGCATTATGAACTAATTCTCTATTTCAAGTGAATGATATCTAACGTTATTTCCTTTTTCATGTAACAGACAAGTTGTTTAACTCCGAATACGATCACACTTCAAGGTATATATTATATGGTGCTTTCAATTACACATATAATATTTATACACACATGCAAGTTTTTTTTGTTCACATACAAACATGTAATTGATCCAACCATACTATTGTCTTCTTTCTTTGTTTTTTTACATGTTTTTCTTTGTTTCTGGTTTGAATCTTAATGATTTAAGCATATCTTGTTACAACGAAAACATAGTTTGTGTCATTGTTTTTGTATTTTTATGATTACAAGGAATGAGGAGCTCAGAGCAAAATCATAGTGCTACTCCTCATGCATTGAATGAAACTGAAAATTTATCTCAGAACATGCCCGAGGAATTTGGTGTTTTAAGTGTGTACAACTTTCCCACTCTATACACTTACTGACTTACAATACTTATGATACCCAAATTATTTGATTTTATTAAATTGTTCATTTACTCAACTTAAAACATTACATAAAGTTCATTTGAAAGACCAACTGACTCTCTTGATCCGAATCCCTCAAGTTCAGGCAAGTACATTAACATGACAATTACGTAATACTTTAATTGTTATTCATAATAAATATATCTTGTATCTTGATGATTACTAGATTTGAAAAACAGAAAGATAGGGCATGGTCCAGCAAGAGGCGAGAAACTAAACAAAGAAGTGGAAAAGGTGACTAATAATGTGAAAGTTGTAGGTTCTGCATAATTAATAATTTAACTTGGATTAATTGAATTTTCTTTCTTTATTTGTGATAAACTAGCATGGGAAAGTGTTGTAATGGAGTATGATTATGATCTTACTATGGGAATTGGCATACATGCTGAAATTATCAGGGTTTCGAGTTGGGAAGGAATTTTTGATACTAATAAAGAGTATTGCGTTGCTAGACAGGTAAGTAAATAACTAACTTAATTTTTTTTTTAAATACAAAAGTAGATTGATCTTACAAAAGTTTATGAGGAACAAGGGGAAACAATAGAAAATCAAAGGATGGCTTTGGAAGATTGTCAAGAGAAGAACAAGACATATTCTAAAGAAATTGACAGTTTGAAGATCCAAATGTCAAAGCTGAAAGATATATTAGAAAAGATCCCAGACAAGCCTACTCATCTATTTGAAGGTAACCGATATGTTTTTTTGTTCTAGCTATCTGGTGAAATTTTTAGTGTGTATGTTTTGTGTTTTAGACATCAATTGCATTGTTTATCTTAGCTTTTTGATTGCAAAGTCTTTTGCCGCTGCCATTTGGTTATTTTACATTTTGCAGGATAATTTACTCATATACATCAGTTATATTGCAGGATAATACCATATATATAATATATATATATGTATGCTCTAAGTGTAAAGGATATGCCATTGGTTAGTGTTGATAGGTTGTTCTGCTATTTTGGATGTTTTCACACAGGGATTATGTAATTAACTCATTTAGTTGTGGTTTAGTAATATATATTAGTGGAATTACTCCTATTAATCATTCACATTAGTTAATTAAGCAATGGACTGTATTTTATATTGCAGTTTTTAACTATGTTAAAAGACCCTTTTTAATGGTTTCTCAAAGTAGATCAGAAGGAATGGGGAAATTGGTATTGTTGGTGTGCTTATTGTTAAAGGAGAGATTGTATATCATTTCTGTGGAAGTTGTATGTGAATATGCTCATGTTCCTTTTAATAATCTTTTTTTCCTAAACTGTACACATATCATTTTTACATTCTTGTTTTTATTTGTTGACTTTGGTTTTTATGATGGAGATACATTTCAATATGACAAATCTCTTATTTTCTTGTTGATTGGTATCTTCTGTTTTGATTCTATATCTAATCCATTGTGAACTAAGATTTTTCTGTTTCTACTTGAACAGATTGACAAGAGCATCATATAAGGAGCATTACTCAAGGAGCATGGAGTTAAATTTTGTTTAGGTGCTACCTTCTATTTCATGACTATTTGCTGGCCTTTTGTAGGGTATGCAATTATATAGGACTTATTTTGTCTTAAGTTTATTTTGAGGATGTAGGTAGTCTATTGTTATCTACTTATGCATTAGCATATTGTTCATGGCAGTACACTATTTTGCCTTAGTTTGCTTTGGGGATAGAGTTAGTTTTAGTTTACGACCTAGGAATTAGATATATATTGCTTATGATAGCATATTGATCTATGTAACTTACTTATTTTGGATGATATTGGTACTTAGATTTGGTTGATTTTCATGGAGGATTAGTTTTAAATGTGTTATTTGTTTTATTTAAATTTTAAATGTATTATTTGTTAGGTGAAATTGATTTAAATGCAAATATAAATGCATTATTCACAAAAATGCTAAAATAAATTTATTATTATTCAAAATATATCTTATTTGTGAGGGAATAATTCCTTACAATAAAATTTCAATAAGAATTGTTCTAAATAAAATATGTGACAAATATTTTGTCATAATTGTCAACAAGTTTTTGTGGGAAAATTTTATTAATTGTGAGAAAATTATTTGTCATAAAAAAGTTAATTTTTGACCTATTCAACTACTTTTTGTGAGGAAATTATTTTTTTCGTGACAAAATTTTAAGATAACGTGAGGAAAAATTTGTCACAAATAATTCACTATTGTGAGGAAAATGATTTCGTCACATTAACATTTGTGACGAAATAATATTTTGTCACAATAACCTAATGCGAGTGTGATATTGTGAGGAACCTGTGACGGAATTTTTTTGTCGGAAAATGTAATTATGATGAAATTTTGGGTTATTCCAACAAATAATTTTCTCACAATAGATCAATTTTTTTGTAGTGAAGAGAAATGCATGGTTCGTTCGCCAAATTCCGACAATTGACGAAGCAGAAATCACCGATCAAAGATAACGCACGATGGTGGTCGGCAAGGGCTTTGTTCGGCGTTCGTTTTGAAGAGACGAACACAATGACGGTGGTTTTGAAACTTGAGTTGCCGTAACGTAGGAGAAATCGACGGTCAAAGTTTTTTAAAAGGGGTTAAATGTAATATTTTTAAAAGTTAGGGAGGTCATTGCACTAATTCAATGATTAGAAGACAAAGCGAACTAAGAGCTAAATGATGAGAAGTTGTTTGGAACCCAAAAATAATATATTCTTTCTATTATTACATTGAATTCAGATTGCTCTTTTCTTTTCTTTCCTTTTTTTAATATCTTTATAAAACATTTTCATAATTCAAGTTGAGTCAATGAATTTATTTTTTAGAATTAATGTGGCGCGGGTTCAAATCCCACTTGGGGGTGTAAGAGTTAAAATTAAATAAAAAAAAAGTTGGGTCAGATGACGTAAATATAAAACATCCCCTACCAATGATAACTGAGTTTTCATCCCTAGCAATGATAGTTGTGTTTTTAGATACTCGAACTCAAAATTTCTAATTAAATTAGTATAATGTCAAACTCAAAATCTCTAAATAAGTTAGCATAATATCGAATCACTAAGTTGCCCCATTGGTGGTAGATTCTGACTGCATTAGCCGTAAAGAAAACTAATTAAAATGTTCACCTATTCTTAGAAAGACTATTTACTTTGATGATTAGGATATTATATATTTGAATTCTTTTAATGAATTCATTTGGTAAACAATAAATAGATAAACGTACAAACTCATTCACAATTCAATTCATAAACCAAGAAAACCAACAAGTGTGGTGTGGGTCATTCTGGCAAGATTCTCAGCCTTGGACTTGATTACCAAACATTCCTGCTTGAAGATTACTTTATGACTCGATCTGTCAATGAACCTGGCAAATGGTCAAGTACAGTAACAATCAGCTATTTGTATAATAATTTTCTTTCTTTCGTTTCATATTTTAATTTTTCCTCTTCTTAATATATTGTTATTTGCATTGTATTGTCATTTGTATTAAAAGAAACGAAAATCTTAACATTTGTACGAATCCAACTAATTAAAAATACAAACATGTTATCTTAGTAGCTAGATGATTTTGATCCATTCCCACTATATGACTCTCTACTCCACCTCCCTGTAGTAATGCCAATACAAACGGGCGAGGTGTATAAGTTCCAAAGGTGAAAAACATTCTCCCACCATCATTAATCTATTTCTATTCCACCACATCAACCACAGAATAATAAAAAAAAGAGGCGAATCCTGCTCACTTAGTTTGCTCGCCACCTCCTCGTCCAAGTCTACATTCCCCAATAACCTTCCATGGTAAATTACTCGTAGCCCAAACAAGACGGGCTACCGGACACCTCAATAGTCCGTGCAACACATCTTTATCCTCATCCTTACAGAAAGGGCAAACCATCCCCTCCGCACATGCTCGCATCCTAAGATTCACTGCATTCGGGAAAGCTTCCTTGCAAAGGCGCCAACAACAAATCTTCACAGTTACTCATTCATTCCAAATAAAACCCCATGACACCCCCTTCTCAGATCTCGACACCTCCTCCTTATTTAACAGAGACAACACCACTTTATGGGCCCTACGAACCCGGGAACGCCCATTGTTATTATTTAGATATATCTCCAACATGTTTATGGCCTTCGGTAAAGTTTCTCCAGAGTTTTAACTTGGCTCAAAAATGGTAGTCCTGATCCCCCATTTCAACGCATGAAATACTCTTTTTTTAGCAGCTTGTTCACTACCTGGCATATGTATGGTAATGTAGCAAAGCAAGAACAAAGCATAATGTTGTATGATGTCCTCTCCAAAGTACAATATGTTAATAATGATGTCAACCACTCCAGCATCTGTAATATACTTACAAGAATCCTGGGCAAGGTGTTTGGCCGAGCACAGCTTAGAAAGCATGACCCAAGCTTCAACAAAAACCTTCATTTCATTTCGACGCATCAACATCAGAGGAGGGTTTATCATTATACTTATCTCCGTTTCTTCCAAATCTGTAGCAAAATGCCCAAATATCTTTATACAGGAAATCAGGAGTTTTGGATCTGCAAACTTCTTGAAGACACTACAAAATTGACTGACCAAAGCTTTGTGGTTGGGGGAATTTGGGTCGAAAGCTGATCGTCTCAGTTGAGGATCTTTCTCTGCCATTGCTATGACCTCTGGGCTCTGACAGAACCATCGAAGAATAGTATCCACCTTGTTCCTCCAAGAGGACAGCAATGCATGGTATTGCACATGACTCAATGATGTGAATGCAAATGGTAGAGTTGGTCGTGGCAAGTTGCATAGGGCTCTAGCAGCCATCTCCTTTAGACGTACTTTAGTGATAGTGTACTCCATTTGCGATGCTTTATTACTTGTAACCACTTCATACACAATCTGGAAGACTAGATGAGTAACAAGAACCGCAACAATATCATGTTGAGCAAATATATTTTTGCACTTGGGATAATGCTTAGCAAGCTTGGACACGGCCCTGCACATCAGCCTGCACCTTCATAGGACCTTCTTTGAGCATTTTCACAAATACCTGTGGTGCACCGGCGTCAACAATGTGCTGCCTGTTTTCAGGGTTCTTGACAAGCCATCCAATTGCCCTAATCGCATTCTCCTGCCCCTCTAAATTCCCTTCATCCATCAGTTTCAAGGACCAACCCCACCTTCCTCAATGATCAATTTCCCATGCTCATCACTGCCATGCGCCAAAGACGCCAGGGACGCAGCTGCATCAGATCGGTCGTCCATACTCCATAGAACCCATGCACAAACTGGTGATATGCTCCCATATGAGACAGAGTATTGGCTCGTTGATGGTGATTGGGGCGAATCTTAGTTCAGCATCAGCTTCAGAATCGGAGATGGAGATCAGCAACGATACGTCCTCGATGGAGTTGTCAAGAAGGGAGGACACCTTTTGGAAGGCGTCGGCGGGGATGTTATTGAAAACCCGCTTCAGGCCATGGTGGCTGCACTTCATCACCAGTTCTAGTATTCTCCAAGACGAGCTCCGTGTTGGATACGATGTGGCATGTGGGCGGGTCATACAAGTCGTTGCTCAAACGCGCCTCCTCTCGGAGCATTCCGGCAAGTTTCTCAGCTTTGGACTTGATTTCCAAACATTCTTTCTTGAACATTGTGGCGTTCCCCACGGCCTTTATCAGAGTAGTGAAACGAGAATGATAAGGTGAAATGTTAAAGTTGGTGGAAGAGGAGCTGCTGAAGCTGGTCTCCATCGACGAGAGAAGCGCCAGGCAGCGGAGCTCCACCCTGTCAAGCACGGCGGCAACCAACCTCTCCCAGTTATCATAATTGCTCGGCATAACTCTCCTCTTTTTCCTACTAGAAATGATATAATATATGCCACGAAAGAGAAGAACAACTTGAGAAATCTGTTTGTAAGTGATGTCAAGTCTTAGGAGGAAAGAACAGAGCAGATACGCAGAAACACAACAAAATGCTTCAGCCTTCAAGAGTTCACACTCCATGTCTTCGACGTGAAGTCGTGAACTCAAAACTTCACATCATTGTGGAATTTTTTCTTGTTGGTAAATTTCATTGTTGAAAATTGTAAAAATAGTCGGACCTACCCTACTTCACGTCAAAATTTCATATCTCACTCTAACAAGTTCAATTAATTATATCAATACTTTTTTATATGTATTGAGACCATGTACAAAATAAAAATTGTATGAGAACCTATATAAATAATATTTCATTCTGGTTGTTGCACCAAGTCTCTTGCTCCTATTAAGCTCAGCCTTAGTAGACGTGGGTAGCGGAATTGGATGGACAGTCTATCCGCCTTTACGTGGTATTACCAATCATCCTGGAGGAGCAGCTGACTTAGCAATTTTTAGCTTCATCTATATGGTATTTCATCCATTTTATATGTATATCAGAATATAAAAGGTTAAATTAATAATTTCGTATTCACTAAATATAGAAAATTAGTGTTCTACTTCTACCTACACTATAAATTTTTAGAATTTGTCATGGAAATATTTTGAAAACCCAACATTTTTTGTGTTAATATTTAATGCAATTTTTTTTACCCATTTCACATAAAAAAATATGTAAATAATCCCTTTATTTAAATATTGCATTAATTACTTTGACAAGTGTAAAATAAGTTTATCTCATTATATTAGTTTGATGAAGAGCTTTCGCCTAAGAAAAAATTGTATTCTTGCTCCTAGGACGCCGTGTCATGCTAGACTATTTTAGATTCATGCGAGAGCATTGTTTGGTTAACTTATGCATGCTTCTAGTAATATATATAGGGAAAAAAAATTTAAAAAATTGAGATTTTTTAAAAAGTATCCTTTTTTTTTTTAATTTGATTTAATAAAATTACACTTCTTTCGTGGGAGATCTCGACGACTCCTATTATTTTAATATTATTTGTGGCAGAGTCGTGAGTCTCAAGTACGATTTAAAATTTTTTATTATTTTAATTGAAGTCGTTGACATCTAGAACGACTCCAAATTTTTTTATTATTTACAAATATAACCCTGTAAATCCTAACACTGTTTCTCATGGTACACGTCCACGAAAAATATGTTGTTCATCTACAAATACATTATAAAATAAATTATATAATTATTTACAAATAAATTACAATTAATTGAAGCATTGACGAAATGTGTGATATAATATAACCTGACATCATGAGGTGGGATTGGGAGTACTCGATCGTTTGAAAGTTCCCTTTCACTAAAAGGCATCCGATGGATTTCCCGAGTAGGTCTGATGGACGAGATATATATCCATGCCCACATATGTAATATGACTTTTACTAATAATTCAAACCAATATAATAAATAAAATAATAAATTAAATTAATAACGACAAATTATCCTTAAGAGTTATTGAACCAGAAAAAAGCAATCTATTTCTATGAGATAGAAAATGCAATTTTCTCTTCACCTAATTACAACATGGTTGGTGAAAGGAATTCGGACACTTTGGATTAATTCCACCTAGGTAAATCTGAGTTTTTAAGGTTCATCTTCTCCACGAAACATACTTGAAAACATAAACAAATAAACACAATTTATCCAAAAAAAATCAGCAGCAGAATCATGCTGCAGCATCAACACCTCATATATATGTACAATTCAATTCAATGTAATGGATCAAAGCACAATTAACCAGCATATCCCGCCGTTAATATCATTACTCATTTATTTCATCTCAACTAGACCGACAAAGTAAGCATGTTCTTAAGGTTAATATAATTGAGTACTTCATGTACTTTATGTGGAATTATTTGTGCCCAAGTCCTATTTCTGTTAGATTGAAAACTATTATCGAATAGAATTGGGTCATGATTTATTCAGATGTATCTCCAGCTTGTGTATGGCCTCTGGTAACAATTTCTCCCAATCTGCACCTTGTATCGAAGATGGTTGTGCTGAAACCCTTTTCAGCACATTAAGTAATTCTTCTTGAGCATATTGTCCGATATTCGGCATATTTATGGCAATGCAGCAAAGCAAGAACAAAGCATAAGGTTGCACGTTGCCCTCCAAAGTACATTTGGTGGAGGATGCAATGAACCCCTCCAGCATTTGCAATTTCCTTGCAATGGTTCTGGGCGGGGTAGTTGGCCGAGCACAACTTACTAAGCACGTGCAAGCTTCGCTAGAAACCTTCATTTTACCTCGCATTGATTTCATTAGAGGTCTTATCGTCATACTTCTCTCAGTTTCTTCCAAGGTTGTAGCTAGCAAAATGCCCAACAACCTTGATACAAGAAATCACGAGTTCTGAATCAAAACCCATCTCTGCAGGGACCCTATGAAGTTGACTAACCAACACTTTGCAGTTAGTGGAATTTGGGTTGAACGCTGATCTCAGTTGAGGAATTTTCTCCGCCATTGCTATGATCTCAGACAAAACTATTGAACAATAGTATACAACTCGTTCCTCGTAGAGAACAGCGAAGCATGGTATTGCACGTGACTCTGTGATGCGGCTGTATGTAAATCATGCAGCATCAACACCTCATACACAGTTCTATTCGTTATAATGGAAGGAGGCACGATTCACCGGCAAATCACACCGTTAATATCATTACTCATCTATCTGATTCCAGCCAGACCAACAAAGTAAACACGTTCTTAAAGTTAATGTAAACATCTACTTCATGTATTGTCCTCAAGGACCTCAACAGAATGTACATTTAGGTTCTTTGTGCCCAATATATCATCCAACAACATTTATTTGTGTTAGCTAGACTGAAAACTATAGTAACATAGAATCGTATCATGACTTTTTTAGATATTTCGTCAACTTGTTTATGGCCTCTGGTAACAATTTGTCCACACTCGCATCTTGGCTCAAATATGGTTGTCCTGATGCCCATTTCAGCGCATCAAGTACTCCTGCTTCAGCAACTTGTTTGCTATCCGGCATATTTCTGGCAACGCAGCAAAGCAAGAGCAAAGCATAAGGTCGAACGATGTCCTGATCCCCAATACAATTGGTTAATGATGATATAAGCCCCCCCGGCATCTATAATTTTCTTGACAGAGCACAGCTTGGTAAGCACAATGCAAGCTTCAGTAGAAACATTGCTTTCATTTCGACTCATCAACTTCATAAGAGGGCTTATCATCATACTTGCATCGGTTTCTTCAAAAGTTGCAGCAAAATGCCCAACAAACTTGATGGAGGAAATCAGAAGTTCCAAATCATCACCCATCCCCAGGACCCTATGAAGTTGGCTAACCAAAGCTTTGAAGTTGGCTAATTTGGTTTGAACGCGGATCTACTCAGTTGAGGATTTTTCCCCGCCATTCTTATGATCTCCGACAAAACCATTGAAGAATAGTATAGAAGTGAATGTGAGAGAACTCGTTCCTCCCAGAGGACAATAAAGCAAGGTATTGCACATGACTCTGTAATGCTTATGCAAATAGCAGAATTGCCCTTGGCAAGTTGCCAAAGGGCTCTAGCAGCCATCTCCTTTGTTGAATTATGGGTGAGGAAGATAGGAGAAAGATCCGTTTCATTCATATTGAATTCTAGGTTACAAAGGAATAGGAGAGAACCCTCAAGATAAATAGAAAAGAATCTCTACAAGCCAGGGATTGATTTACTCCGTTAATTAAGGTAACAAGATAACTACCCTAATTTAAGCGTATTTTCTAACACTCCCCCTCAAGTTAAGGAATGGAGCCGCCAATGCTTAACTTGTCTAACGCTTCTTGAAAGTTCTGTCGGGACACTTCCTTAGTCAGGTTGTCAGCAAGTTGTTCTTCTAATCTCACGAAGGGAAGCTCAATGATACCATTCTCCAGTTTTTCTTTTATAAAATGTCGGTCAACCTCGACATGCTTGGTTCTATCATGTTGCACGGGATTCTCTGAGATGCTGATCGCGGCCTTATTGTCACAGTTTATTCGGCCCGGTCTTTCTGGTGCCACCCCAATCTCTGTCAGTAGCTTTCTTACCCAAACAACCTCAGTAACAGCCTTTGCAATCCCTCTGAACTCGGCTGCTACGCTGGAGAGGGCCACAACCTTCTGTTTCTTGCTTCTCCATGACACAATGTTCCCTCCAATCAGCATGAAAAAACCAGAACTTGATCTTCTGTCGTTTGGGTTTCCAGCCCAATCTGCGTTTGTATAAGCTTCAATGTCCAAATGACCACGTCTGCCAAACATGATCCCAGTTCCTACAGTACCTTTTAGGTACCGAGTGACTCTAGTTACAGCCTCCATATGCTTCTTCTGAGGTTGATGCATAAACTGACTAACAACTCCCACTGCATATGCAATGTCGGGTCTAGTGTGAGACAGATAGATCAATTTCTCCACTAACCTCTGATACCGTTCCTTCTCAATTGGCTCTCCATCTTCCTCTATTCTGAGCTTGTGATTCACTTGGATTAGGGTTTCTGCTGGTTTACAATCTAGTAGTCCACACTACTAGAAAAATGACCTGTTATGACGCCCTATAATGACGCTTTGTAAAACGCGTCATAACAGATCACCTGTTGTGACGCTTTTTATAAATTCTTCTTATTAAATATAATTCATCTTATTTATTAAATTACTTATTTAGTAAACTAAAAATAATAGGACGTTTTTATATAAAGCGTCACAACATAAT
This sequence comes from Lippia alba, assembly GCA_037834125.1. Classification (NCBI taxonomy): domain Eukaryota; kingdom Viridiplantae; phylum Streptophyta; class Magnoliopsida; order Lamiales; family Verbenaceae; genus Lippia; species Lippia alba. The sequence continues at coordinate 1,156 of JBBMKE010312521.1, read as the reverse complement.
GGAATTGTACTGACATTTTTAATAGGGTGTCTCAATATATATATATTACGACACTAAAATAGGTGACACAATTGTATAATAACAAAATTATTATTTCTCCACTTACTTTTTGGCGGTACACTAAAAAGAACGAGGGAAAGGAATAGTGCCAATAATATCTCAAATCTGAAATTGAACTTTGTTGTCCAAAAAAGTCGAGGAAATTAAACATTTGGAAATGAAGGAAACCCCATGCGCTGAAAGAGGAAATTTAAGGAAATTGATGGAAATTGGAGCTGAAGCTCAAAGACGCGGAATCCAGCCCGATTTCTCCTGACATCTCGCCGGACCGGGAGTTGAAGCTCAAAGACCGTCCTCATCTCGCCGGAATTAAAGTTGGAAGCTCTCTTCTCGGCGCTGATCCACCGTCCTCGCAGCATCGCCGCCGTTGTGGGTTGCTCCACGGTCCACTCAGCTCTCATCTCTTGAAGAACCACCCGATTGCATCTCCCAAAGTTAGTCTCTCTCTTACTCTTTCTAGAAATGTTTTTTTTTTTATTTTTGGTTGGTTTAATTTTCCATCAAGTTTTCTTCATTTTTCTCAAGTTGTATAAATAATGTTAACATCAGTTCAGCAGACTAAAATAGCATGAAAAATCTTAAAGGTTTATAGATGAGGTCTTAATCGCTGTAGTTTTGTTGCTATGGAATGAACTTAGTTATGACTTTGTTTCCCTGTTTGATTTATTCAATTTTGTTTTTTTAATGATGATTAAACTCTTTTGAAAATACTAAATCTGCCAATACAATTGCTGGAATCGAGTCTAAGATGAGTTAGGTGAAGAAATATGAAACTTATAGATAATTCCATTTTAGTAAATTCAACTTATAGTTCATTCTAAATCTGAATATTTGGAGCTTAGCAGCTGTCTCTAGCCAAAATTTTGCTTATTTAACGTGATTGACTGATTAATTGTAGCCTCTTCTTTTGAATTTTTGCAGGTTATTTAGAATCAGAAGCAAGGAGTTTATACACAGCATATATATATATATATATATATATATATACGTTTATGTATATGTATGTATAATACGTATAATATAATATATATATAATTTAATATACATATATACATATGTATATATACGTATAATATAATATATATATTATATATCA
>JBBMKE010312300.1:0-13575 GCA_037834125.1 Lippia alba | reverse complement strand
TCATAATTTCTCGCACCAGAATGTATCCCTTCCCTGGGGTTGAATCGTCGGGAACAAAGGTTCCATGATTTGAAAGTGAGGGAGAAATCTTTGGTGTAGTAGCAGAAAGAGATTTCGAGGGACTGGGCTTAAGAGCGGGCCACGGGTCGGATATTTTTTGACGGGTAGGGTTATCCGGCTTAATCTTGACTTGGTTCAGGGGTAAATCAGGAAAATTATTTTGGCCTTTTTGGCTTTTAGCAGTATGCACAGAAGAGGTAGGTTGGTGTGTGGCTCCATGTGATTTGACACCAAAATGGAAGGTTTTTGAACTACTTTCTCCAGACTTTTCCATACTTTTTTCCTTGGGGTATTCCTCGTATCAGGTCTTGGCTGAATATAATCAGTTTTTCCCTGGTCTAAAGCTGAAAACCTGTTGCCATGAGCCACTTTCGGGTGAGTGTTACCGCCACTTTTTCCATTGGAATTAGGGTTTCTCCTTTTGGCAAGCATCCACTCACCAAACTTCTCCGATTGGATTTTTTCTGAGATGTGGACTGTCGGCGGCGGACTTTTGTCTGGGGCTTCATTTTGTGGGATGTTCTTCAGACAGTTGGTATTTCGATGTCTGATTCTACCACAGTTGAAGCAGATAACTTGGAGGTTCTCGTACTCAACCGGGAGAACTTTCCCGTTGAACTCCATCGCCCCAATGAGGGGTTTGTCTAAATCAACCTGCACACAAACGCGTTGGAAGCAAGGGCTTCGATAATTTCTTCATGATAATATTCCAAAGAGATTTCTGGAATCCTGACCCAAGTTATCACTGAGGTGATATGGTATTTGGAGGGCTGGAAATTGGGAATCCACTTCCAACCAGGTAATGGCCTCCAATCGTCCAAGGTCCTTCTGTGAGGATGTGGTCGGCCATATCTTGGGTGTTAACTTTCATAACAAAGAAACCATGGCCTAAATCAATGAGGATAAAACTCCCCTGCAACTTTCATAAGGAATCAATTTTAACAGAGAGGAGATGGTGGCGAATATTTCTGCCCATCAAACGCAGGATGATAGCGGTTTCCCAAGGTTCTTGGAGTTGTTTCTGGAGTTCGTCCGCGATGATAACTCGTGGTATAGGGCAATCTTCGGAGGAATGGATGATAGTGATCTTACCTTTGTCGAGGGAACATTTTTTGGAGAATTTCACAACATGGGAGATCCCATTATCTCCTACAAGTGACTGTAGGTAAGAAGCTTTGGGTGGAATGGTCGGAGTAGTGGAGGTGGCCTTGAAAGAGAAGGAAGGTTCAACGTCGGAATCAAGTTCACTGACGGAAAACCTGTCCGCCATCTTCACCTTTTTAGACATTCGCCGGAGGAGGTCGGTTTCTTCTGAAGAAAGGGGGGGTCTCTCCTGAACAGTCGCCATCTATTGACATAAAGAAATCACTCCATGCTATGTGGTGCAATAAAACTACAACAACCCAGATATTCTTGGATATTACATACTACGTTTAGTTTTAGTAACTAAATATTGCTTAATTAGCTTTTCTCAATCAATGTTTGAGTTGATAAATGTCGATAAAGTATTGTGGTCTAAAATATAATTTCTGGGGTTTATGGGTGCGAAGTGGCAGGGACCTTACAGAGATTTACATAGGAAAATATTTAAGAATTTCATTATGAATTGACTTGTTTTTCTCGTTTGTTTTTTTTCTCTTTTTAATATTTATTTGGAATTAATGGGTTGCGTTAATCGAGCTTATCTCGACAGCTTCAATTAAGTTATGACAAATATGCTATTAATCAAATCAAAATACTATTGATAATAACGAGAGTTGTCAACTTAGAGAAGGTTAATTATATTTTATCTTATTAAAAATAAATAAATAAAAATACTTTTCCTTTTGTTTAGGTAATGATGTAGGTAGGTTGATTAAATCATTTGAGTTGGGAGTGTATAACTATCGTGTAAAATGAGTTTGTGAATTTAGTCATACCTTCTTGATGTACATATTTTACTCGTGAAACAACAATATAAATTGAAAACTCAATCAAAAGTAATAAGATAGTTCAAAAATATTTAATGCCTAAAATATTTATAGTGATAGAGTTTGCTTATGATTAATCATACTTCTTCGATATGCCTTAAATGCAAACTATCCTATATTTGAATATATAAAATTTAAGAATTAGACTCAAGTATTAAGTGAAACAGTTTTATTGTATTAAAAACAAAATTTCAATGCTTCACAATTGCATAGATTGGTGTTGAAAGCAAATTATAACCTTACTTTCATTCACTTTTATCTGGATGTTCAAAATTGATCTTATTTTATTTTTTCTAATATCATATCAACTATTTTTAAAATCTATTTATTTAAATTTCGCCGCATGGCGAATGTAGAAAAGTTGAGGAAAAGCATTACCTTAATCCACTACACCTCAGAAAAACAGGAGAGTGAAGGCCTAGTCGAAGAGTCAACCTAACCCCCTCGAGGGGCTAGTCGAAGATCCCCAATCACAAGACCTCGATCCAGCTATCTCTATCTTTGTACGGCTGCAGACCCTGTTAAGCTGTCGTTAATATTAAATTTTTGAATAGTACTTCCTACCGTATCAAAATTCAGAACAACATTAAATGCACATTGGACTGCGAGCCGAACCCCTTCATAACCTTAAGGTATAAATACACAAAAGTCAACTCGAGTCTCTCTCATTTTTTGATCAAATACTGATTTGAGCGTCGGAATATTGACAAAGGGTTTCATCCCTCTTATCTCAAGTCGGTCTTCAGTTCACGTTTGTTCATTCTCACAACTCATGAACTAGGTTGAGGGTCCACATTAGTATAAATTCTAAGTGGTCAATCGGACTCTACCTCAAATACATAGCAACCGGGTATTCGACACGATCACATGTATCAAAATGTTTACTTTTAGGCCTCGTGTACTTTGGAGGTCATGATTTTGCAAGTTGGGATAATACATATTTGTGTAGATACATAATACGTCAAAGTCTTTCGTTTATTTTCTTATGAGAAGTAACTCGTAAAGTAACTCGTAAAGGTAGATTTTTAAAAATCATGTTTACTTTTATTGTCATGTTTTATAATGATTATTCACCAAATGACAATTATACCCCACTTTTTTACCTATGTAGTCATTGAATGGGGAAAACCAATATTCAATCGTAAACTGATGTAAATAAAAGGATAGGATTGTAATTTACATTCAACAAATCATGATCATGTCTACCTAAATACGGTAAATTGGCGTGTCTCATGACCTATACAAAATGAGAATCATACCGACTGAGGTCCAAAATACAGGTTGTGACACATTAAAAATAAACATATGACCTTGGCAACTTTCCTCACATATCATCCTGTTTAAGACAAAGTAAACGAACCCTTAAATTAGGTGTCAGTCATGTATTGTGTCATGTCTGATAATTATATTAAAAAAAATTAGTTCTCCCTATTTTATCATCAAAGTATATATTTCCTTTTCACAACTATAAGATAAAAAGGCAATTACACTACTAAAATTGGTATATAATTAAATAACATATTTCATTTTTATTAAATAAAATTTTCTACATGATTCATGATGTTAAATGTTTTACTTTTACTTTACCCTACAAAAACATAAAACGCAAAAATAAATAAATAAAAGGTCGAACTCTTCCCCCCAAAATCTGTAACCATCTCAATACATATAAGAAACTGCGATTTCCATTTTGCACACACAAACACGCACTAAATATACCAAACTGTGCCCTAACGATTCCTCCAAATCGAATCCCCAATCTCCATTTCCGATCGAGATTTTCTTCTTCTCTTTACACATCAATGGCGAGCAGACCCTCTGGTATGACCGACAACACGGCGTCGCCGCCGCCTCCTCCGCCTGCCTCGTCGACGGATTCGTACATAGGGAGTTTGATAAGCGTCACGTCCAAGTCCGAGATTCGGTACGAGGGCGTGCTTTACTATCTCAATCCGCAGGACTCCACCCTCGGCCTCAAAGACGGTGAGTTGTTCTCTCATTCCTCGTCGTTTCCTTTTTGCTTTCTGCGTTTTCCGCTTTGTATATTTGCTGAAGGCATGTTTCTGTAATTTTTGTTTTGCCTTTTATTTTCGATTGATCGAGTTATTTGCTTTTTCTGCACGCGATTGTATATAGGCTTTGAGGCTGTAGGAATTCGTTTTTCCATGAGCAGCTATGAGTGGCGTTTGTTGAAATACAAGCGTTCCAGTGGTGTTTTATGCTAACGGTGGTGGTGGTTCTCTTCTTCTCCGGTTTCATTTCCTTTTTTTTTTTTTTTTCTATACGCGTCCTCTTCCACCTGTTCCCTATCCAATGATAAAAGTTGAGGACTTCATGTCACTTCCGCCCGTATAAGCTTCACCGTTCTTTTGTGTGATTTCATGTCACTTCCGCCCGTATAGGAGTTTGAGTAAGATGTTTGCTGGAAACTGTTACTGGAGGAGATATTATTATATATTATTATTGAGTTTATGTGAATGAAGCAAGGTGATATTACTAAAGGAACAGTGGCTGTTTAAATGTCGTATGGGACGGAATTTCAAAGCGAAATCACAACCTGTGTTTACTTTAATCTGTTCTACTTTGTTACTTAGTTTGGAGAAAATGCCTGAACTGCTTGTTCGTCCTTTTAGTGCCAATGTTTCTAATATACTATTTTTTGAATGAATTTGACCTGTCATTCTTGCAGTGAGATCATTTGGAACAGAGGGGAGGAATAAAAATGGGCCACAAGTTCCTGCAGGAGACAAAGTATATGAATACATTCTATTCCGAGGCAGTGACATTAAGGTAATTTTATGGACCGTGTCAAAGTAACTCAATGCATGATTATGTAATGTACACGCGACATGCTATATGCATGTTTTCAATGCTGAGACCTGGAAGAATGTTTCTTGCTACATTTCTCTGATGGATGAAGTTAGAATTTGCACTTCGAGTATATAAAATGTGGGAGTAATTTCTGTTATGATGACAATCTATACTCTGTTTTTGATTTCAGATAATTTTTTTATTGTGACCCCATGCCTGATAGCTGAAGTGATAGAAAAACTTGCAAGTCAACAAATATTTCTCGCACTCATGCCTTGATAGTTAGAAGATAGTGTGATTCTTGATATTTTCACTTGATTTTTACCTCTGTGCACTTCTTTTCAGGATTTACAAGTTAAAACTGCTCCACCAGCTCGGACACAGGAGGCACTATACAACGACCCTGCAATTATTACGGTGATTATTGTTTTGTGTTAGTCTACTAATGTTTCAAACAGTTCTCATAAAATGGTTTATATTAGAAACAACATTTGACATCACTTCCATATTTATAGTCCAACTATTGTGTGGCCCCTTCAAGTTCATCTAAATCAGAATCCACAACTGGTGGATCTTTGCCAGAATCCAACTTGTACAGTGAAACCTATGGATCAAATGCGAGATCGTATCCCAGCATATTGCCTTCGCACCAGACTGGAACTCAGTTTGGAATGTGGGGTTCTCCTCAGTCTACTCCAAGTGTTGCTTCCTCTTGTGGCATGCCAACACAATGGCAAGCATATGGAGCTCCAGGAAGTACTGCTCCCCCTCAACAACAGTCATTTACATCAGATACGTTGTCTCATCCGTTGCAGAATCAAGTGTCTACAACCATGGATGTGACAAATTTATCCACGACTTTTTCCTCAGGGCATTCGTTTGCCATTCCTAGTTCTGGATCTTTTACTGCCAAACCAACTTTGTCTTCTGAGAACTTGTTCACTCCCTTTACCAATTCACTTTCTTCGATGACATCTCCACCTTTTCATCATCCTACATTAATAAATTCTAATGGATTGACAATGCCATTTTCAGTGACATATCAAAATGCAAGCAACATTGACCCACAAGTTGTTAATAAAGTAATTCCTAACCCTGTATCATCAATTCCAGTTCAGTCCTTCCCATATATTGCATCATTTGTTTCAGATCCCACTCCAGATTCTTTGTTAAGTCAACAACAAGCATTACCAGCTCCAGATCAATCACAGCCCAAACGATTTGAACTTTCTCCTGACAATAAGTTGAGACCGGACCCAAAGGATATGGGCATTATGAGTACAATTTCTCTAAATTCCTCATCCTTAGCCACCAATCCTGCTGTTCAGCCACCTCTTTTGCCACTGCCACCACCTTCACAAAAGGTTATTGCTTATTTGCTTTATTTCTTTTCATATTTTCTTCTCTTATTTAAAGATAATTTTTGCATCTAATGAATAAGAAACTTTGCTTTGTCTCTCTCTCTCTCTCTTGCATTGATTCCTTATATGCCTTTACACTGTTTGGAGCCAATTGTGCATAGGATGGATTTATGTATTTTTCATAGAAATATTGGTATTAGCCACATCCACTGGTAGGGAGAAAAGCTTGTAATTACCACGTTCTGGTACTTTAGTATCCATACTATGGAATGTACTTAACCTTACGCGGATGCTGTAGGATTTCAAAAGCTTTTTCCTCTTGTCCATTTTAACACAACATTCTCTATGCAGTTGCAGTCTGTTCAGTTTACAGAAGAATTTGACTTCCAAGCAATGAATGAGAAGTTTAAGAAAGACGAGGTTTGGGGACATCTTGGAAAAGCAAACCAGAGAGATAAACTAGAGGTTGTCCAGGAAAATGGAAGCAGCAGCCATGAGTCGGGGGATGATAACCCTGACTTGATGTCCAAGAATGATCCTAAGGTAAGCTTGTGGAGTTTGGATTTCTCAATTTTGCTTTCAGTACAATAAATACATTGTACAGTTACACAAATAGAGCAACAATGTGGCCTTTGTTATAATATCCTCTTCTGCATGTACAGCCTGCCTATAATAAAGATGACTTCTTCGATACCATCTCTTGTAATTCTGTCGGTCGTGGAGCTAAGAATGGGCAGAACCGATACTCTGAGAGAGTGAAATTGGATACCGAGGTTCGTTTACACTATTTCTCGAAGCATTTTTCAGTTTCTTGGATAAAATACTAAACAGTTCTTTCTTTTCTTTCCATGTACCCCTCAGACATTTGGCAATTTTCAGAGGAGACCACAAATAGGTTACGGTGGACATAGAGGTGGACGTGGTCAGTACCGTGGCCTGCAAAACAGTTGGGGAAGGGGGTGGTATGATTATGGTAGTAGAGGCCGTAGTGGTTATACACGAAGGTGACGTAAAACAAATTAAAGCGTATTTCTAATTCTCGAATAAGCTGATTCTCTAAGTGAAGTCATAGTTACGGCAGGCTCATACATTTTTTTGGCTCTTGATCCTGCCTCTGCTATATGCACTAGTTTTTAAGCAGTAGACTCCAGGTAGCAAATAATAGTGTTGTTTCTGTTGTTAGTACGTACTTGAAACTAAACCTACTAAATGCTTTATGCACTAGTGATAATAATTCTGGATTTAATCATGCATTTATTAGTTTTTAATCATTAAATGGCCAATATTTTGGTTTTTCCTTTTGTAGCAGACTGAATTGAAATATCCTCTAGAAAAATTCTAGTCAAAACCTGATTCGATTGAACAAACCAATTAAAAAGGGCAAGTGTTTTACTCCCCCCCGTGTTATACCGGTTTGGTCAAGTTATGCTCGGGTTAGAATTACCGTACCACCCTTGGTATGTTCTGTATACACATTTCCGTTTATACAACTCAACAAATGGGAAAACTACATCCATTCTTGGGGTTTATCTCTGTAATACGTGCAGTGTGTGCTAAAGCAACGGCAGCAGGATTACCGAAAGAACTCACCACCACATCTTTCTCCTTACCATTCTCATTCTATAAACAAATGAGTTCCTTCCTATTTTCCCTATCGTCACCTTCAAAACCCTGTGCTACAAAATCATTTATCGACTTGTGTTTGAACCCTAAGCTGCCAAAGATGCCAAAGCTGTCAACCCCTTCTTGTGTTGATGGCTAAAGCCCTCGTAGCTAACAACTCCCAAATGGAGTTGTTATGTAAGCCGGTTGTAGTGGTTAAGGCAAAATGACTTTTTAATGACTTTATTTAGGGTGTCTTTCTCTGAAAAAAAAAAAAAAAACTAGATCAGACTTCTCCCGCGTCCCAAAATTCATTCCTCCCAATTTTTCGGGTGTTGCGCCAGATCAAAATCTGACAAAATAATGAAATATTTTCGCCGCTAGGTGTTCTATATAATTGAGTACAATATCTCTATAGTTGTCCGCAAGTCCATATCCGAGGCCGTTCACATCTCTTCAGGTGTTCGTAATGAAATTCGTCTCTTCCCTTCTTTTCTATACATGTACATACAAGAGTTTTGTATATATAATTTATATGTTTGATCAATTTATAGGGAATGAAAAGAATATTTGATGTTTGCTATTAGGGTTTGGGAATTCTGTCAAAGCTTGGTTTTGGGCACCCAAGAGGAGATTTAATCTGTCATGATGATATTCACCAACAGATAGATATGTGTGGAGATATTTCAAAATAATACTTCATTTTTTTATTGTTTGATTCTTGTGACCACTTACACCTAGTTATTTGAGCTAGTCTTTTTTTGATTTTTTATTTCTCGAGTTTAGTTTTGAGAATTGGATGAGTCTCGGTTTTTCAATGAAATTTTAATTTGTTTAAATTCTATTTAGTTTGATTTATTTGCTTATTTAATTTAATTTTGTGCTTGAGGAGCAAATATGTGAGAGAGAATGATATTTCATTTGAAGGTGTTATGGTAATCAATCAACCACATAACTGATGGGCTTGGACAGACCCAAGTAAACAAAAACTTTTTGCAGCTTATTTACCGCTGTAGACGGCTTATTTTATACAAAATATTTATATTTATTAGAATAAAATCAAATATATAATCTAACAAATTCAAGATTATAATTTGATATTATTTCATTAATTAGATATTTTTAATGAATAATTTCATAAGTTGTCTAGTTGCAATCAAATTTAAGTTTTATTTTGATATTATCTCTTTAAAAATAAAAAAATATTAAAGAAATAAATATCTAACTGATTTTATTTGATATTATCTCTTCAAAAAATACAAGAGATAATTATTAAATAAAGTTTGATTTGAACCGCAAGTCTTGAATCCTACACCTTATGAGTTGGTTCATTCAGCACACAACAAATCAAGACGAAGGAGAAGAAAGGCTAAAAACCTCTCTACAAGTTCAAGAAATTCTAAAAACCTTTCGACGAAGTTCTAAGACGCTCAAAGGTGTTCTTTCCCCGAAGTTATCAAATTAAGGCGTTTGATCTGTAGTCAAGGCGTTATACCGGCGAATGGCGTTATATTCATGCTAGATCCACGATATCACGGCGAATCGGCGTCATATTCAAATTAAAACTACAGAGTTACCGACAAGTTCATCGGCGTTCTTGGCAGAGTTTTTCAAAATCCAACGTTTGATTCATAAATAAGTCGAAAGACCTCCGAATTAGCGTTATTCAAGTTCAAGTCCCTGAAAATCCAACGTTTGATTCGTAAATAAGTCTAAAAAACCTACGAATTAACGTTATTCAAGTTCAAGTCCCTCAAAATCCAACATTTGATTTGTAAATAAGTCGAAAGACCTACGAATTAACGTTATTCAAGTTCAAGTCCCTCAAAATCCAACGATTGATTCGTAAATAAATCAAAGGACCTATGAATTAACGTTATTCAAGTCCAATTTGAAGTTGAAGAATAACAAACCATCAAGTTCATCAAGAACCGGTTGAAGATCTCAACAATTTGAAGCTCGAAAGAAGAATTAGAGGATCAAAGTGAAGATTGAAGACCCACTTATCCTTAAATTCTCAAATAATTTGTATTATCTATTCGATATTGACTAAATATCAATAAAAACAAATTTTTAGTGCAAACAATTTGGCACCCCAAGTGGGACTGATCTTACCTCTCATCTCTTCCTGAAGTTCAACGAATGCTCGATGGCTCCTAAAGTCCAAACCAACCCGAAGAACAAGGAAGTTGACTCGAAGAACCAAGAAGGCACTCTGCGATCTTCTACAGACGGTCTTCACTCGAAATCATCGGATGGTTCAGCTCCTTCAACTCCCAGGAAAACTAAATCAAATGAAACCCACTTTCAATCTCATATTCAATCTTAAAGTTCAAGCTAAAAAAATTCAATAGTGATAAAAATCTCCACACAAGAAGCGGTAAAAGAAAAGTATCAAGGGGGGAGGGGAAAAGAGAGAGAGAGAGTGAAATAAAAATCATAAATTTTCGATAAAGATTGAGCAAAATATTTGTCTTCTTTGAATTCAACTCAAATAATATTTGGAGTATGCATAATTAGAACAAATTAATATCAACGTCATGTTTTATATTCACCGTAATATTTGTACTTTATATTTAATGTTATAATTTTATTTGTCTTCATTAGCAGTGGAAAGCAATCGTGTCAATCCTAGCATTGGGCCCTGCTGTTTGTGGGATTTTGTCCACTGTTTGTTATAACTTGCAATAAAATAAAACATTTGGTTTTACGTTGATAACCAATTCTTTATTCCAACTATATATTCAATTTCCAAAATGATAAAGTATATATAGTTGTGGACTTGCGGTCAATTTTAATCGTTCTCCGTACGAAGAGAGTTCTCGAAAGTAAAAGTAAGAGTTAATAGAATTTTTTGGTCTCATATTGCATGGTTTTTCCTTTTAGACTCATGAACTTTCACATTTTACATTTTTTTTAAGGATAATCTTGAACTTTCGACTAATTTTAGATGTAAATTACAAGAAAAATAACTTCTGCATTTTACATCTGATAAGTTGAAAATATCCTAAAATTTTCAAACAAAATCGTTTACAAAATGTATATAGCAACTTAGCAAGAGACAAACAGTGCGAGAAGAACTAACAATTACGACAACAATATAATATTAAATCTGTATTAATCAAGTTAATCTGTTAAAAAGAATTGTATATTAATAATTATCCAAGAAAAAAAAGAAAAAGGAATGGCTTCAAAAGTTACAGAACTCCATTCTTGATTCTCACTGGTACATTGAAGTAAGTGGGGTGTTATTTAAACCACAATTTGGAAGCTAACAAGAGCTCATCTGCTACCAAAGGCCGGTGTGAGCTTCGTGGCAGCAAAGAATTGTCCGAAAACATTTAATTTGTTTAACACATAATTATTGTCTTAATCTGACATACGTTTAATGAGCTAACAAATGGAAGGATATCCTTGAAAATTCTGCCTCTTAGCTGTAATGCTCTACATCAGTGGGACACAAGAGTTGATATACCAACACATTAGGCTATAAATAGCGATTTGTTAAGGACTTATGGTCAACTTAAGCAAATTTGCAGCAAAACCATGTGCTAATAGTTGTTTTCCTGAATTTTATGGAAGACTGAAATATTTAACTCCCGAAACCCATATATAGTTCCTAGCATGTCGCGGGGGCAAAACATATATAGGGTGAATTATATTTGATTACTGTTCATTTAGGCCTAATTACAACGTACTTCATCATTATCGAGAAATTACATTTTATTCCCTAATTTTAAGAACCGTTTGTGATTCCTAAAATTCCATTATGTCATTCCAAAAATACTCCTGATTTGTTGTTAAATTCATAATTTGTAGAGATCGTTTTGTTATTTTTGTCAACTTTAGGGGTGATTTTGTAATTTTGATCATATTTTCAATGTAGCACTCATAAAACCGTTAGGAGCGTAAGTGTACTTTTGTAAATTTCGTTAAGAGATCTCAGACCAAATAAAATTTATAGGGATTAAAATATAATTTTTCGATAATGATAGATTGCATTGTAATTAAACTTAAATACAAAATAGTCAGATGTAAATCTCCCCATGTAATATAAAAGTTGAAGATATTAGTGCATTTATTGTCCCATAACGTAGCAATGCTGTGAAAGTAATATGTATATCTTTGAAGGAAAGGGTGGTGGTGGAGGAATTGTTGGGGAAGGGACGGCGATAGCAAAAACAGTAGCGGTGCAATTCTGGAAGAAGGGGCGGCGGGGGGAGGTGGGACAGTGGGGGGGAGGGAAAGGGTTTGATAAATAAAATTAAATTTTAATATTATAAATATTTTACTAATTAAGATATTATATTTTAATTATTCGTAATGTACTTCTTAAAAAAAATTAAACAACGGCTTCTTTTTTAAAAATAGATCTTGTTATTTAATTAAATATTAAGTATTTTTTTTCTATGTACATATCCATAATATAAAATGTGAGTATAAAAATAAATGTGGGTGTAAAAGACATAAAATATAATATTTTGATTACAATAAAAATAAAACTACAAATATTAGAATTTTTTGTTTATGTATATATTTACAATTAAAAATATTATATTCAATTAATTTATAAATATAAATAAGATTATTTACGTACATATAAAACTAATATTACATTTATTACAAATATTTTATAACAATTGCATGTTTTGCTGGAATTTCATTGTATTTTAAAATACCATAAATTTAATATATCACCTGCTTGGCATGGTCTTTTTGCCACGCCGATAATTATTGCCATGTAATCATTTTAGGTGCGAAACTACGGTTCCGGTAAGACTAGGACTAATATTGCAAAAATTTTGTAGTAATAATTTTCAAATTAGAAATGAAAAATTAAAGTTAAAAAAAAAACAAATTGGGTATATTAGAGTCCAAATTTGCAAAATTTCTCTTTTAGTCTCAAAGGAGTTTTGTTATTCAAGGAACTAGCGGATGCACGGTATCTGTATATGAGATAATTTACAATATTTGTATGATTTTAGTAAATTAAAATAATTTTAAAATAAATAGTTAAATCATATAGAATGAAAATAATCTAAGCTATACATATTTTTTTATAAATAATAAATGAACACTATTAAAATCAAATTCTAGTACTTTAATATACTTAATTATAAATTGTATATTAAGTTAAGTATTTTCTTATTATAAATAGTAAATAAATAGAACTCATGTAAATATCATAGTCTAATTAGATAGGTTAAAATATGTGAAAATTTTAAAAAAAGATTAGATATTAAAATTATATATATATATTAAAATTCTAGCATCTCTATATACATATCTATTAAAAATATTATTATATTTTCTAATATACAAATAGTGACTTTTGTATAATATTTTTTACAATGTAATAAATATTAAATTAGCGACTAATCATACCAAAAATTTATTTTGGCTAGTATTAACTAATAAATGACGATTTTCTTTTCAAAACATCCTATGGATTTGAATAATGGTAGATATATCTTATAATTATGATGATATAATAATAATAATAATAATAATAATAATAATAATAATAATAATAATAATAATAATAAAAGGACATGTTAGTTATTGAAACTCTGAAAAGAAGATTTTGAAAGAAAGATATGAATAAATTATTAAAAAAATCAAAACTCAAGTAAAATAAATGAACCTTGAATAATAAAATAAAAATAAAAATAAATCATGACAAATATTATCAAGTATTTTACAAAAGATCAATTATGAAATCTTAGTAAATTATTTAGATCTAATAGAAAATTACAAAGTAAAATTCTTTA
>JBBMKE010312189.1:0-13576 GCA_037834125.1 Lippia alba | reverse complement strand
TCAAGAAGGTCGAATTTGCAAAACGACCCCAAAACATTTAAATGCAAGACAATTGAGTCCAAAATTCTAATGCATGATAACCCCCAAAATAAATTAAAATGCACACACGTATCATGCAAAAGATGAGAATAATTAAATAAACACACATTTACCTGTCGACCCGAAAAACAGGGTGTTACAATAACCGTCCAAATTTTAATAGTGTTGTTGCATTTGTCTTAAATATTAACCATATAGTAAAATGATTAACCCTCTCTCATGAGAGCCCCCTCCCTCGTGAGAGCCGCCTTCACAAAAAAAACCCTAGTTTCGCCGGAGTAGATACGATCAAGCTCGGAACCGATAATCTTCATCCCACGCTTCGTGACCTTCAACCCATTCTCCGTTCCCGTCTTTTTCACTTAATTTACTTATTGCTTTGTGTGTTTTGTTTACTTTCACTGTTTGTTCTTCGTAGGTTTTTCTGTTCTTGGTGCCGGCTCACGATCTGGAACACAGGCGATTTCTGTGTGTTACTCTATGGCGTCTTCATAATCACAGGGCCTGGATTCTCAGAATAACAGGGATGAGGAACTCTCGCGCTTAACCCGAACTCTCTCTTTAGCTGCTAAGGAGTTCCTTCATGTTGAAATTGCAGACACGTCGTGGGGAACTTGTCCATCAAGAAACTCTTTTGTTCTGGTGGGTAGATTGTTTACTCGGAGACCATTTCGTTTTAAGTTCCTTAGAACAACCGTTATGAGGGCTATAAGTCCTGTGAAGGGCATAGACATCCAAAAACTCAAGAAGGACCGCTTTTTACTTTTATTCAATCACAAACTTGATATTCAAATGGTTATGGAGAGCTCCCCGTAGTGTTTTGATAAGTACCCTATCATTTTAAGGAAGTTGAAGGATAATGAGGATCCGTTGAAAGTGAAGCTGGATGTGTATGACTACACAGTTCGAATATACGACCTCCCATTAAACCGCAGATCTCCCGAAATGGCTCGTTTGGTGGCCAATCGTATAGGGATTCACAGAACTGGTTCTAACGACATTATGCAGTCTTGCGCATCTGATTATATGAAAGCTCGTACTAGTATAAACATGCTGGAAAGCATGTTGCGGTGTGTGAGACGTAGCATTGGGGGTAGCGAAGTTGTGCTTACATTGAAATATGAACGATTGGCGAATTTCTGCTACCTTTGTGGAATCTGTGATCACGTTGATAAATATTGTCCGATGAGATATGAGGATAACTTCATTGATCCGTCTCCTCTATTACCTTTTGGTGACTGGTTGAGAGCCTCTTCTTCGATTATGTCTCCACTGGCAGAAAACTTGTTTCCCCCGATTACCTTTCAGATTCCTAATTCCCAAACTTATACCCCTCCTCATAAACGCATAGACCATTCTCTCTTTTCCTCCCTCAGCAACCATGAAAATACAACTTCTTCTCCTACACACCAGAATTCTAACCAAGCTAACCCTTCTGAGCTAATCCTTCCAGAATCCGGTACTCTAGTTTCCTCCAGTGAAATCATTCCAACTTCGATCCCTACTGATAATACTCCCCTTAATCCTCCTGACACACATACTAATTTTGCACATCTCAAAGCACCTCCTATTACCCATAAGTCTATTGCCCCGATCCCAAATCTCTCACAATCTATCCCCCTCTCCGGTAATACCAGACCGCGATCTCTCTCGCACACTCTCAGTCCTCCACAACAACATCCCAAGATCAGCAAACCATAGACACATTTCATACCCTTCCCACAACTGCTACTGTTATGAATATGAACCAGAGCTCCTCTCATTCCAATATTCAACACCCAGAACTCAGCGAAAATAACGAAAATCTTGTTACCAACCCTCTAACCTTAAACATATCCAACCAAGGCCCTCCCTCATCTGTTAAAAAAACCAGAAAGTTCTAGAAACAACCTAAATCCCCTGTACTCCCAAACTCCGAAGCTAAAGATCCTAGTTCTACCGATTCCCTTATATCCCACTCTCTCTTAGATGTTTTGGTCCTCATGGACATCTCCAATTCAACGGTGGAGGCTGCAGGCAGCCCCGCCGAGAACAATGAGTTGCCTTAGCTGGAATTATCAAGGCACGGGGGCCTTGGCAAGTTCACAACCTTCGATCCCTGATAAGGGATCACAACCTCTCGATTATCTTCTTATTGGAGACTAGATACAAACAGAAACGGATTGAGAACTTGAAATTAGCTTTGAATCTTAATGGTATTGGAGTCGATTTAGTGGGTAGTAGTGGTGGTCTAGCTATGCTTTGGCGGAAAGATGTGATGGTTACTTTTCTTAGTTTTTCTTCGAACCATATTGATGTGGTGGTCTCGGGGTCGGACTAGGAGAAATATTGGCGTCTTACGGGTTTCTATGGTTTTTCGGAGCATCATCTTAGAGAACGCTCTTGGGAGCTTCTTCGTTCACTCATGGGGCATTCTCAGCTTCCTTGGCTAGTCACTGGGACTTTAATGAGATTTTGCATAACGGAGAGAAAGAAGGGGGAAATGATAGGAGTTGGCGGCAAATGGATAATTTCTCTGAAGCTCTGATTCATTGCAGGCTGATTGACCTTGGTTATTCTGGTATTCCGTTTACTTGGGTGAAAAATAGAGCTGACCCAGACACCATTTGGTGCGCCTTGATCGTTCGGTGGCTTGTGATTTGTGGTGTGCGAGGTTCCTAGAAGCCAAGGTGACCCATTTGAGCTCTTCTTGTTCGGATCACAACCCTATTCTCACACATTGGAAAGCGGGGAAAAGGAAAAAAATGAAGGGTCGGAAACCTTTTAGGTTAAAAGCTTATTGGATAAAGAGTTCGGATTGCAAAGAAATGGTTGAGCATGCGTGGGAAGGATCTATGCCTCGTTCGTCTACGGAGGTAGTTCTTTTTGGTATTGAAAATTGTAGGGTGGGGTTTCTGAACTGGAAAAGAAGTCAGAAGGATAGGAGGGATGAGATGGATAGATGGGAAGCAAGGATTAAGGAGACTAGAGGGGGACGGATTACGAATGTTGCATTGGAGGAGGAACGGGTCCTAAAGCGCAAGCTGAGCCAGGCGCTTATTGAGGAAGAACTCATTTGGGAACAGCGTAGTAAAGTCCATTGGCTGAGAGAGGGCGATCGGAATACCAAGTTTTTTCATAAGAAGGCTTCACAACGGCAGGAGACAAATCAGATAGAGGCGTTAAAAGATGCGAATGGAGTGGTTCAGGGATCGGAGGAGGGTATTAATTCGGTGATTGAGAGTTATTTTGGATCACTCTTCTCTTCTCAATATTGTGATATCTCGGAGATGGATGTTATTCTCGAAGTGGTTCCCCATAGAGTAACACAGGA
This sequence comes from Lippia alba, assembly GCA_037834125.1. Classification (NCBI taxonomy): domain Eukaryota; kingdom Viridiplantae; phylum Streptophyta; class Magnoliopsida; order Lamiales; family Verbenaceae; genus Lippia; species Lippia alba. The sequence goes on along the minus strand of JBBMKE010312189.1, from coordinate 10,224 downwards.
AATGGCGGGAAGCCTGTCATCTCCTTACGTGGCCGGCGAGGTAATTTCTGCCCTTAAAACTATGTATCCCCTAAAATCCCCTGGCCCTGATGGCCTCCCCCTCTATTTTTTCAACGTTTTTGGAATATAATGGGTAGAAATGTTACGGGATGTGTGTTGGATTTCCTCAATAGTGGTCACCTGGATAGGAGACTTAATTATACCCACATTGTTCTCATTCCGAAATGCAAAGATCCTAATGATATCACTAAATTCTGCCCTATTAGCCTCTGTAGTGTTATTTATAAGATTGCCTCGAAAGTCCTCGCAAACCGCCTTAAGTATTTTCTTGATAAAGTCATTTCCCCAACTCAGTCTGCTTTTATTTCCAATAGATTAATTAGTGATAATGTTCTCGTTGCATTTGAAGTTAATCATTTTATTAAGCGGTATAGATCGGGAAAGAATGGTTATTTCAGTTTAAAGCTCGATATGAGCAAGGCGTACGATCGAGTGGAATGGGGATTTATCGAACGAGTTATGATCAGGTTAGGTTTTCCTGTTTTGTTCATTAACCGTGTGTTGACTTGCATTTCCACTGTTTCCTATTCTTTTCTCCTTAACGGTTTGGAATTTGGTTCGCTGGTCCCGGAGAGGGGTCTCCGTCAAGGGGATCCCCTATTATCTGTTTCTCTTTTGGGCAGAAGTTATTTCCCTTCTTATCCAGGAACAGAAGTCGATTGGGAATTTGATGGGCGTGGTAGTGTGTCGTGAATCTCCCAGAATCTCACATCTGTTGTTTGCAGACGACACGTTAATCTGTGGAAAGGCTAGTCCCGTGGCGATGGGAGCTATTAAGAAAGTGCTCGAGACTTATGGTAAAGTGTAAGGACAATTGATGAACGGGGCTAAATTTTCGATTTATTTCAGCCCGAATGTTTCGGCGGAGACGAGGGAGGCTCTTGCTAGGGAGTTGGGGGTTAGGAGGGTTGGGATTCTTGATGCTTACTTGGGTTTGCCAGCAGTAGTGGGGCGGTCGAAGAGGGGGGTTTTGGTAATGTGGTGGAAAAAGTTAAGAAGCGAATCCGGGGTTTTTTGGAGAAGTTCCTATCTAAAGCGGGGAAGGAAACGCTTATAAAAGCGGTCTTACAGGCTATCCCTTCATACATCCTTAATTGTTTCATGCTTCCGGGTAATTTGGTGGGAGAAATTGATTCGGCAATCTCAAATTTTTGGTGGAATGATAAGGACAAGAAGCGAATCCACTGGTTAGCTTGGAAAAAGCTTTGTAGAAGCAAAACGGATGGGGGTTTGGGATTTCGAATGATTAAACTCTTCAACCTGGCCATGCTCTCGAAACAACTTTGGCGGTTCATTCGTTTCCCGGAGAACTTGATAAGTAGGATCACGAAGGCGAGGTATTTCCCGAATTCGGAGCCTTGGAACGCTTCTCTTGGCTGAAATCCTTCATATGCCTGGAGGAGCCTTTACGAGGCTAGATATATCATTGCGGCTGGCACAAGATGGCGAATAGGTGATGGGAAGTCGGTTAGTGTTTGGGGTGACCGGTGGCTGTCGAACTTTCTAGTTTACCGGCCTAAGGTCAGACCAGATTCTTTACATAAACCGGATCGGGTGGAGGAATTGTTATTGGTGAATCGGCCATCTTGGAACGTGGAGGCGGTAAAGAGTTGTTTCTATGAAGATGACACTCGGTTGATTCTTGGGATTTCATTGGGTGACAGATTTCGGAAGGACGAGGTTATTTGGCATTTCAACAAAGATGGGAAGTTTACGGTCAAGAGTGCATATCACTTGGCGATAACTTTAGAGAATATGGAAGATGGTGTTTCTTCTGCTGTCCCCCCCCCCCCAAATCAGTTTTGGCGGAAATTGTGGAATGTTAATGTTGTTCCAAAAATCAAGTCGTTTGTGTGGCGTTGTGGACATGGTGTACTTCCTACGGGAGCCAATCTGATCCGTAGACATTGTATTGGTGACTTTGAGTGTTCACACTGTGGGAATTCGTATGAAGATCAGCAGCATGCTCTCTTCAGCTGCACGTTTGTGTGTCAGATATGGGCCCTGTCCCAGATTCCAATGAGTGTGGTTAGTAAGCTGGAGGAAAATTTCTATGATGGAATTTGCAAAGCTACTGATGTACTTGATGCCGATCAGTGTAAGAGGTTATTTACTTGCTTGTGAAGCATTTGGCGATGTAGGAATATGTGGAAAATGGAAGGGAAAATCCAAAGTCCAGAGGAAGTGATTAGAGAGGTTAACATTTTCATGCAACCTGTTCCAGCGGTGGAAGACGAAGTTATGATAGCTCTCTCACCTGTTGTTGTTACACATTGGTCCAAACCGTCGACGGAATGGATAAAAATAAATTTTGACAGTGCGGTTTTCAATGTTCAGAATGCGATAAGCGTGGGGGTGGTGGCTAGAAATGAGCATGGAGAATGCGTTGGGTGGGAGACGGATAGACATACCCATGTTTCGTAACCTCTTATAGCCGAGGCCTATGCAGCGCTTTTGGCGGCGAAAATGGGACGCGACTTTGGGTGGAGGAAGGTGGTGATTGAAGGTGATAATTCTAATATTATTCACCTTCTTCAACGTGGAGAAGACGATCTTTCGGTAGTGGGCAATATCATTGCGGGCATTCGCTTCATTTGCTCGGCTTTTGAGGAAGTGAAGTTCTCGCTGATTCGACATGGTGCAAACAAAGTGGCCCATAATCTTGCTAGGAACGCGTCTTCGGCCTGCATTGGTTCTTCTGACTTTCCTTTGTTTATTTATGAGTTTCTTGTTGCTGATTTGAGTTAGTGTTGCCCTTCGGGGCGTTGGGTGCAAAAAAAAAAATTAACCGTATAGTTATTTTTACTATCAATGATCAAAGAGAAAAAAAATACTCATATCCAGAAATTGAGTGTTTGAAACGCTAATATGTGTTGAGAATTTTCTATGCTAGTTTATTTGTTTTGTAAGGTATTAATTCAGAATTTTTATATCTCAGTCTCTAGTTTATTCCATGGTAATTTATTTATTTTATAAGGTTTTTTAATCGAAAATATTCACATTTCAATATTTTGCTTGTTTATTAGGCATTTCGTTGGGATGGTTCATGCCAAAAAAAAGGAAAATAAAAAAAACTCTGTGAATTACATCAATAATGAATGTATAATTAGAATAAAAATCATTAAAAGAAATCTATATATAAAACTAGATAGGATTATATACATAATCACGATTTGCAAGATTTTTGCACATTATTTTCCGAACCTACGGATTTGTTTGATGTTTTCCTATACATTTTCTTGTGGAATCAATCAAACGAATAGAACTTCAATTTCCGGATAATTTCTTTCGCAATTTTCAAATTCTTGTCATTCATTTTGATTACCCAAGTCCCAACAAATACTTTACAAAACTCAAAATATAATCTCATAATTCGAGTGTCTATAATTGTGGAAATTAAAATTTTGTAACTTTCTCTTAAGTTATTTTAAAATTTTTAATATATGAATATTTAAAAAAAATATCATTTCATTATATCATATGATATATAGTATTTGTATCGAACATTTTTCATTAAAAAAAAATTTAATATCATCATGTACATACAATATCACGCGGCATCTATACATCATAATTTAAAATAATTGGTTTCGAGTCTCCGTAATTTAAAGGTTGATGGGGGGCGACTTTATCCCCATAAATAAAATAATAAGCTCCCACTTTCACCGACCACCCCACTTTCCACTTTCCAGGATACATTATTTAAGGACCAATTCCCTATTGTTATTTTCTTTCATTATATTCACTCCAATATAATTTGTGGCGTTATATATACAGATGAAAATGAAAAAATGACATAATTTATCTATATAGATCATACACAATAAACGGTGTAGTTTAACCATTCGATCCATATATTATTTAATTAGAGGTTTTATGAAAAACTCTTAAGAATACAACGGGGGCACACGGTTCATAGGATGAACTTTGCATTTGGATAAAATTTTTGGGAATAAAAACATTAGGAAAATCCTAACACTTCAAGACAAGATTTTTGGGAATGAAAACACTCGGTACATTTGTTTCATTTCTCATTTTATTTAGTTTCGCATGAGCCATCCCTTGTATAGAAATACACCCCGAATGTGTATTTGTTTTGATCACTGGACATGTATGCACAAGCATGTCCCAACGCAACTATTATATACGTTTTTTGATATTCTTATGCAATTATTTTTATCCTTTTGTCCTGCATTACGATTGCTCATACTATACATTCTCAATAACTAGTGAATTATATAAAGATTTGATTTATAGCAGCTTACTTTGAGATTTAATTTAATTATAGTGAGTTTTTTTTCTTTATTTGAAAAAATGGACAAACTTACATGAAATGGAAGAAATTTTTTTCTATGAATGAGAGTCTTCTTCTCCCTTTTTGAAGTTCGTTCTGACTTAGGTGTCATTACAAAGAGTTCTTCTCGTTGTCTTTCACCGTACATAACAGAATTTGTGAGTTTACACATGAGTGTAGAGCGCCTGCTTCCTTGAGGATCAAGAAGACTTGGTATAATGGAGGCTTGTGCCCAGCAGCTTCTCTCTGTCTTCTTACTTTCTCACGCTCCCTCTTCCCTTTCGTCTTTGTTCTGTGTTTTCTTTCGTGTCTCATTTTTCATTAGTCTTGACATTACATAGTTTACTTTGCTTCTCCAAGTCTGTGGTGGAATGCTTATCTACAGTGACGCCCCGGAATTTCGGCAACAAGGTACGCGCGCCACGCGTGTGAGTTTTCGAGAGTTAGGATTATTTAATTCTTTTATCACCCTCTTTTGTATGAAATTGATCTAATTAAATACGAAACAGTTCAAAATGGACCTTGTTGGCATAATTAATAACCAATGTGGCTAATGTGCATTTTCCATATATTAGAGAGTTAGTTGCATTAATTTAAAAAACTAAAGGACTTAAGTGCAAATTCAACCTAATCTCACCAACTATATCATATATCATATACATACACTCATACATTTCACATTACATCACATTCTCTTCTTCTTCACTTCACTCTCACTCACACATTCAAGAGAAAAGGGAAAACAAGGGTTGATCATCCCACCACCATCTAGTGCCGCCGCGATCGTCGGAGTTTCACCGGAGCATCATCATTGCATTTCTTACCTCTCTTCTTCTTCATTTCCACTTTTGAGGTGTGTTTTGAGACCTTGTGCATCTTGTGAATTTTTCCGAAATGTGATGGTTTGTGTGGGTTTTGTTTCTTGATGGATTAAATGTGTGTTTATGCATGAGAATGTGTATATATGTTCATTTATAGCATGATTTTTGGTGGTTGTTGATCATTGAATGCATATGGTAATAAATCAGGGTTTGATGATTGAAAATGATTGGAATTGATGAGTATGAGATACTTGGCATGAACTTATTGTTGTATGTAGTGTATATGATGTTATATTATTGGTTTTGAACTTGTTTTTCATGCCTTGAGTGATTTTTGTAGGTTTTTGGCGTTTTGGGACTGCTATGCCGAGGACTCCTGTTTTCACACAGGAGGTCCCGACCGGGACTCAAAATGTGCTTAAAATAGTCTCAGTCCGGACACCCCGTTACAAAACATGGGGTCCGAGGCAGTAGCTCGTCCTGGCCTGGGGTGTTTTTAATCCCGGCCGGGATGATGTTCCAACTTGGTTTCTAGAGGACAATCTCAGCCGGGACACTTTTGAACTGAAAACTAATACCGAACGAGATGGCATGGAACAGAAAGTGGGGAAATGCTCGTCCCGTCCGTGATGATTTTTGTCCTGGCCGGGATGCTGGCTTAGGCAGTCTTCTGGGACACTGTCCCGGTCGGGACCCAATTTGAACTAAAAAATGTCCCCGCCGGGATGGAGATCTGGGCACCAAAAATTAATTATTTTGCCCCACTTTCCGTTTTGGCTCATTTAATTGACCTTTCGTGACTCTAATTGATTCGTTTACTTCATATATAATTATTGCAAGCATTTCATGACATTTTTACACATGTCGTTCGTCATTGATTGGTTCACGAGGTTGAGTCTCACTTGTATCGCACTTTTCTTGTACAGAGGCCGACCCAGGGCACGAGGATCAGACTCAGTAGCTTGTGTTTCTCTTTTTAGCACAGGTAGGGTTTAATTTCTAGTTACCTAGAACCTATATAACCCTTATGTGGATTTTGAGCCAAGATGAATCTATTTACCTAATAGTTTTCTAAACTTCAAATGTTTTGAAAAATGAGCATTTTCTTGAGTATTGCACCGACCTTGTTTTGGTGAGTAATATTGTACTGCACTGTAGGCCCGAGGGTTAGTGTATTGAGCCAACTGAGAAAGCGTGGGCTGACGGGTAACTCTTACACTCCCCTCACTAAATTGGGATAAACCCTGAATCCGCCAGGAGATTGATGGAGGAAGAAATCCCGGACATGGGATCACGTACCCGATGTTCAGCGTGATTGGATGGTTTGGGTCTTGCAAACCCGTCCATCACCCGGAGGAAGAAGGATGGACTGAAATTGATATTGAATGTGCACTCTAATTACTTGTGTGATCACAAATTGAATTGAATATTAATTATTGTACACTGTCAGAAGTAAGGTTGGAGACATACCCTCACTCATCGGGCCACTTATTGATTGAAATTGTACTAATAATTGAATTGATAGTCGTAGTCTCGGGCGATACTTTCTTTCTTGAACTTATATTGCTTCCCTTGAAAACTTTACCCGAGATTATGGTTTGCATGGTAATTGCGCTTATATCTATTATGCCCCTCACTTAGTCTTTCATAAGCTGATTCCCTCCACCTTTTAGTCTTTTGCAGGTACGTGCTAAGCGGGAATTAGAGTCTGTTTGAGTCTTTAATTAGGGTCTAGCATATAACACTCATTGTCGCATATTTATCATTTACTTTCGGATAATGTAATGTAGGTCCGTGGCCATCACATGTTTACTTAGGCCTTGCCGGCCATTATTATTATTTTAGAGCCAGTGAGCTCAATGCATGATTGGTATTTGTTGCTTCCGAGTATGTTACTCAGTTGTTGGTTATTTATTGGTTTAAGGGTTAGTTCCGCCTAGCTAGGAATGTCTTTTCTATTGTCCACCATTCGCCGAATGTTTGATTCATGTATGGAAATCAATATCATATGTGGATTGGATATGAGGTGTGGGGGATGTGGCGCATATCGTCGTGAGTGCTACATCTACCCCTCCTTTAGGCACCAACCTCGCTCTTGGACTTCTTACGCTGTAACTATCCGAAATAGATGCGGAGATCGAGAGAGGCAGAAGTGCCGGCTCTTATGGAGTTAGAAAGGAAAAGAGGGTGATACCAGATTCAATGTAGGAAAAGAAAGCGGTGGAGAAGAAACTCATTGTGGTGGGTCGTGTATTATGAAAGAAGGCATTCTGTTTTGAAGGCTTTCGCTCGACTATGATCGGCGCCTTTAACCCAATCAAAGGCATGGATATCACGAACATACTAACTCGATCAATCATTTCATTAAAAATAAGTAGGGAGAACAGAGATTCCTTTTGCCCTAAAGATGGACATGAGCAAAACTTATGACACGGTCGAGTAGGTCTTCCTCAAATGGGTCATGCTCAGGTTAGGTTTTTCGGTTTCTTTTGTGAGTTTGATTACGAAGTGTTTTTCTTGGTCACGTATTCTTTCGTATTGAATGATTTCCTTTTTGACTTTACTACAACCGAAAGGGGGCTCTATAAAGGAGACCCCCTTTTGCCCTATTTATTTCTAATATGTGTCGGTGTTGAGTTGTCTTATTCAGGAACAAAAGACAATAAATGGCATGACTATCTCTTTAAATGCTTCACGGGTCTCACACTTATTATTCTATACGAAACTGTGATTTATTATCAGGCAAATATGGATGTGATGGAGGGAATTATCAAGGTGTTGGAATTTTACTAGAGAGTGTGGGGTAACTAGTGAATTTTGTCAAGTCATTTGTTATGTTCAGTCCGAGCGTCCCCTTTCATGTTCAGGGTACTCTAGGGACTCGACTAGGAGTTTCGATCTCGGATAAACATAACAAATATCTTGAATCCTAACTATAGTAGGTAAGTTGAAGAAAGAGGTGATTGCGGTACTTCGGGACAAAGTTTGGAGTTCAAGAATGGAAGGATAAATCGCTCTCTTGGATTGGATAGAAATTTCTTATTAAAGCCAAGCTGCAATCTATTCCGGCATATGACATGAGCTTCTTTAAGTTTCCTTTCTCCTTGTTGGGCGAGATCAAGTCGGCAGTTGGTGACTTTTGGTGAGGTGGTAATGAAAAGAAAATCCATTGGAAATCGTGGAAGAGTCTATATCGACCTAAGAGAGAAGGGGGCATGAGGTTTCACAGACCATCAGACGTTCAACTTAGCACTTCTTGCGAAGCAAGGGTGGTGCCTAATTAATGAGCCGAACTCACTTCTTAATAAGCTACTCAAGGGGCGACACTTCCCAACTGTTTCCTTTTCTAGAGGCTAAAATTGAGAATCAGCCATTCTTCACATGGAGAAGTGTTACAAAACCTAAATCTTTGTTATATTTCGGGACTAAATGGAGGATTGAAAATAACTTTTGAGTGCGGATGTTGATAGATCAATAGATTTAGCGCCCCTTCTCTTTCAAACCAGTTAGTCCTCTGGTGGCATTGGATATGTACACACGTTAGCCATCTTCTTAAACATGGATCCACAGATGAAAGACCTTTAGGTAGTGACTTTACAATGAGGCACTTGCCACCGATGTTAACCTAGCAGGTAGGAATTTCGGTCATGAAGTCCCATGTGCATTATGTGGTTTTTTTCCCGAAATCTATGGAGCACACATTTTTGGAGTGCCCGTTCTATCGTTAGGTATGAGCTTTATCTAATCTACCTTGGTTAGCGTACGTCGACGAAGGATTAGGTGCAAAAAGTGATTAGTGGATTGGATGGAAATTTGGGTAACTTGTTTCTAATTTTATGTTGATCTCTATGGAAATCGTAACATGGGCTAGAATGGTGGGGATTTGTTGGACTTGCTGGAGCTAGTTCACATCGCCCAGAATCACTGTTGAACCTTTCAAGTTGGTATAGAGGCGGAGGATACCGTTATGAGGGCTTTAAGTATAGTGAGATGGCGATGGCTAAGAGAGGGGACGGTAAAGATCAATTTCAACGCAGCGCTTTTTATGAATCAAGACAAGTATGGTGTTGGTAGGTGGCGCAAACTTCGACGGGGACAATTTTGAAATGACTGACTACAAAAAAGATGGACCTTTGGAGCCTGAACATGTTGAGAGTTGAGACGGTGGTGGAACTTGAAGCTGCAAGGATAGCGGTTTGCGAAGGATGGGAAGAGGTTGTTTTAGAAGGTGATTTCCGAAATGCGGTGGGGAAGGTCCTTTCAGACGGTCGGGACTTGTCCCCAACCGAAAATTTGATATCTAACATACGAAAGGTTCTCTCACATGTCCCGTTCCATGACATCACACACACAAAGCGATCATGAAATGGAGCTACTCACGCTGCTGCAAGGAATGCTGCAAACTTTGTTTATGGAAGGATGGTCTTCCCTGACTTCCTGGAAGAGATTGTTTGTATTGATGCTGCTTAGCTAGTTTAGTTCTGTCTTTCATGCTTAGTATATTACCTAAAGAAAAAAGAACTTACCTGACAAACCCTTGATATTAGGCCAGTGAATGTACATCATCATCAATTTAAATTTAAATATTTTCTTCTTTTTTTTCTCTCTCAGAGTTCCCCACCCAATTAAGTGAGAGATTAATCTTCTGAAATATTGAAGACACTTTTAACAGTAACCTCTCCCATGTAATTTTTTACATCCATAAAGTTCGAATCTAAGACCTTGCTTAAGTGAACTTAAACTCTTATCCACTTGAATCAACTGAATACTGATCCGTATGTATCAAGTGTAATATAGAGTATTCAAGAAACAAAAATGATATGGTTTGCATTACAAATTCGTCTTTATTGATTTTTAGTAAATATCGAATAGATAATACAAAGTATTTGATAATTCAAGTAAAGTGGGTCTTCAATCTTCAGCTTGGTCCTCTGATTCTTCCTTCGAACTTCAAGTTGTTGGAATCTTCAACCGGTTCTTGCTGAACTTGATGGTTTGATCTTCTTCAACTTCGAATTAGGCTTGAATAACGTTAATTCGTAGGTCTTT
>JBBMKE010311971.1:0-13577 GCA_037834125.1 Lippia alba | reverse complement strand
TCTACGTACCGCCTAGCCTAGGTTTGGTTTTTGATTTGTCACCCGTTCGCTTTGACTTGGTACGTGTGCGGACTTTCTATTTCGTACACGTGTCGGGTCTTAGTGTGGGGGATGTGGTGCCTTTCGTTTGGGGTGCTACATCGTGAGCTGGCTAGGAGATATTCTCAAATTTCTCGTTATTTTTGCACTCCCAAAGAGCCCACATAACAACTGCAAGCTTTCAGCTATCTTCAGTATTCAGAGAACTCAACGTCCCCTCCATACCAGCAATCCGATCAGCAACTATATCTTCGATAATCCGGTTTGGAATATTCAAAATCGCCTACGTCAGCCTCAAGAAATGACAGGTGAACAGGACGTGGTAGTCATCTTCATCACTCGATCTACAGTGAACACAAACACACTCCGTAATGCAATGGCTTCTTATCAAGTTCACTCCCATTTGGAGAATATTCCTACAGAACCTCCAAAAAGAAGACCAGATTTTAGGTATCACATCAATTCGCCAAATCCGTTTCCAAACATCACTAACATTCTGCTCTGAAGATGATAGTTCGTTTCTGCTCGCCATGTTGAGTGCAAGGTGATATGCACTTTTAACCGAGTACACACCCGAGTTAGTATGCTGCAAATAACTGTATCTTCCCTCCTACGAACACTCAGTGGGATGCCCAGTATGTTAGCTTCCCGGACATTGAAAAGCGATCGTATCTTTGGCTCGTCCCATGCCATAACTCTATCCCTCATCAGTTCCGATACCTTCTCTGGATAAGCAAGATTTCTGGCAGCAGGACGTGGTCTAAAAGTAGTACCCTTAGGCAGCCACCTGTCCTTCATAATATGAATTTTAGAGCCATCTCCTACCCTCCACCGAGTACCTGTAGCAATAAAATATCCAGCAGCATGCAAACTCTTCTAAGCGTAAGAAGGGGATCGCCTAAGAGGGGCATACCAAACCTCCGAGTATGGGAAATATCTAGCTTTCATAATCCTACTAACCAAACTGTTAGGGTAGCAAATTATTCTCCACAACTGCTTAGCTAACATAGCTAGATTAAACAGTTTAATACGCCGAAACCCCATTCCAACAACCAACTTACTACAATACAATTTGTCCCAAGAAAGCCAATGCAACTTCCGTTTATCATGGTCACTCCACAAAAGAGAGAGATTGCCGAATCAATGTCCTTAAGTAAAAAGTCAGGAAGCAAGAAACAATTCAAATTATAAGAGGGTATAACTTGTAACACTGCTTTATTTAAAACTTCCTTCCCCGCCTTTGAAAGAAACTTTTCCGAGTAGCCGTTAATCTTCTTCCAAATCCGATCCAAAATACTAGAGAAAGCACTCATTTTTTAACGACCCATTGATGAGGGTAACCTCAAAAAGCGATCAACACCATCAACCCTTTGGACCCCAAGTAAACTCGCCTACTCCATTTGCTTAGCATCAGGAACATTTTTACTGAACATCAATGAAGATTTCTATCCATTCACCACCTGTCCTGATACCTTACCATACCGCTCCAACACCTCTCTAATAGCCAACACTGCCTCCTCACTCGCCGCCCCGCAAGTCATGGTATCATCTGTGAAGAGGAGGTGAGAGACTCGGGGAGCACATCTACAAACCGTCACACCTTTAAGTATCCCCAGTTGCTCTTGTTCCTGTAAAAGAGCCGAAAGCACTTCTGCACAAAAGAGGACAAGATAAGGGGAGAGGGAGTCCCCTTAACGGATTCCCCTCTCCGGGACTAGGGAACCAAACTCGCAACCACTCAACAGACAGGAATAAGAAATGGTAGAAATACAAGTTGTAACTCGCTCAATAAAAGAGAAGAGAAATCCTAATCTGACCATTACTAGATCAAGGAACCGCCATTCAACGTGGTCATATGCTTTACTCATGTCGAGTTTAAGGTTGAAGTAACGTTCATTTCCTACATTCTTATGCTTAACAAAGTGATTAATTTCATAAGTTACAAGCACGTTATCACTAATAAGTCTAGAGATAAAAGACGATTGGGAAGGAGAGATAAGGTTATTGAGAAATATGGGTGAAGTTCAGGGCTTTATCAAAGTGAACAAAATTCAGGAAAGCAAAAACACAAGAGACTACATCCAGACCAACAACAGACCAATAGTGCTAAAAAAATAAGGGGGAAGACCGTCAGGGCCGGGGGTTTTCAGAGGATACATAGGCTTAAGGGCTGAGATTACCTCACATTCAGTGAAGCGGAACAAGAGTAACTGTTTCATCCGATTATCAATTGAGGGTTGGATAACTTCGAGAACCTCATCGATAACCTCAATGCTGCACTAATTATAGGAGAAAATATTGCCAAAGTAATTTTCAATAATCTTTTGGATTTCATTTTTAGAGCTGCATAGCCTTCCATTCTCATCCCGAAGAGCATCAATTTGGTTATTGCATTCTCTCTGCTTTACTTTGGAGTGAAAAAATTTCGTATTTCGGTCACCCTCTTTTAACCACTCCATCTTTGCTCTCTGTTTTCAAAAAACTTCTTCCCGAGTCAGAATTTCGTTAATCCTGTTATGAGTAGCTTTAGCCTTGTGACATCCCGACTTTTCAGATCTCCAGGTACGCGTTAACGAGAGTGTTAGATGCACTTTTAATTTATTTAATAATGTAATTAAGTGCTTATTATATGTTTTAATTTAATTACTTGACCTTATTTAATTTACTTGAAAGTTTAATTTCTATGCTCTCGTACGTGACCTTTATATGCTCTTATAAATTCCAACTTTGGTGATAATTTTCCATGCATGAGTTTTATGTGTTATGAGTGTGATTATGTGCTCGTTTTATGTTTTGAAGCTCTTTTGTTGTGTTTTATGACCGTCCGAAGTCGACGGGGCTTTTAGGGGACCTAAAGGAGCTAACTCGTCTTAGCGCACCTTGGGTTCCGAAATCCGTTTCTTGAGCTCGGGAACTCGAAATCGAGTTCTGACACTTTTGTTGGATTAGAATCGATGATTTGGATCCAATGAGCCTAACCCCATAGCTTTTTGACTTCGTTTCGACCCCCGATTACCCGGTTTTCACCGAACGTGCCTAATACGTACCTAAAACACACCTAAACTTTGTGGGACCCAAAACCTATTTTGTTGACTTTTCTTTATCCCTTTTCTCTCCAATTTTCAGCCCTCCCTCTCTCATTTTCAGCCCCAAAACCGACACCCCCAAGAAGAGAAAAGAGAAAGAAGACTCCAAGCTCCAAACCTCCATTTTTGCTCTCACCCCAAGCTCAAGACCCCTCCATCTCTCATTCCCTCTTCAAGGTAAGTTCATTTTTGGATTCCACTTGTTCTTGTGCTTCTTTATATGTATGTATTTCGTGGATTAATTGTTGGGAAGTATATAAATTGATAAAAGCATGAATAGTGAGGATTTGGGGAAATTTGTGAGTTTTGTGTTTCTATGATCTTTGATAGCTTTAAATGCATATATGATGATCAATGATGCATATCCCTTGAATGTTTATGGTTTATATGCTTGGTATTTTGCTTGGGGAGATTCATGACATTCATCACTTGATGGGTTTGTGAGGCAAAGCTTGTATACTTGATTTATGGCTTCATTTGTATGATATATGTGTACTAGAGATAGATTATGGCGTGAATGAAGTTATGGCTTGGTGTATTGACTTAATGTGACACCCCGATCCACCGGATGAACAGGTACGCATTACGTGCGCATTTTAAATTGTTAACTATGTGATTTATTTATGTAATTAACCTCTTTTCTTAATTTTTTACTTGAATTAATTGAATTACGTGAATTACGTGAACAATTTGATCGTACGTGAAATATGTGGGATTCTTGCGCTTGCTTGTGTGTGTTTTATGATTTCGGTTTCGAGTTTTTTTTACGTGTTCTATATGTTTTATGAACTTGTCTACGTGTTTTACGTTGATCGTGAGCTATCTGTAACCACTTTCGATCGAAATATCCAACCCTATACGTATTCGTCCAAGAAATACACACCCAAGAGTTGTGGGACCCACGAGCCTAGACTTGTTGACTCTCTTTTCTCTCCCTCACACACACAAAACCGATCCCCTCTCTCCCTCATTTTTCCCATACCGAAATCAGCTAAGGAAAAAGAGAAAGAAGAAGCAAAGTCCCAAACCTCCATTTTTGTGAAAGCTTCAACTCCAAGACCAACTTTTGTGCACTTTCTTCACTTGGTATGTATATATTTGGAATCCCCATGTTCTTGTGATCTTGTATTCATGCATCCATCATGATATATATGTTGGGAAGGTTGTGATTGAACAAGGTGATGAATAGTTAGGGCATTCATGGCACTTGAGTTATGCTTGCTTTCCAATTGCTCTTGTTGTGCTTCAATGCATCTTTTGAGGTGGTTGTTGCATAATCTTGGTGTATTTGTGGTTTTCATAGCTTGGTAGTTGGATTGTGAAACTAGGTCATTAATGAGATATGTGGGTTCTTGGATTTATGTATGAGAATATGATTTCTTGCTCAAATTATGCAACTTATGTTCCCTAGGAGTGATTTCCAAGCATGAATGAGATTATGAGTGGTTTATGAGCAATATCACTTGGTTCCCTTTCCCAACTTGTGCATGTATGTGTCTTATGGTGTCTTGGATGAGTTAGAAGCATGTTAGAAGTTTGGTGGTTTAATTTTGATTGCATTTGGATGCCTTATTTGCAAGCTATTCCGGTTTTGTTCCAAATTGCTCTTATGTGCGTTGTGTTGGAATGTGTCTTTGATTTCGAGTTTTCTCAATATTTTTGGGTACTAATATGTTCTTCTATGAGTTAACATGTTTATAAAGGTGATGGTATTGGTTTTTTATGGTTTTACCTTGCCTTTGTGTTGTCTTGGCCGAAATGACTTGAAAACAGGGCTTGGTAGCGCCTGAAGCAAACCAACGACCGTTGGTTTTTATAACTGGGATTCCAATGGCCGTTGGTTTAGTTAAAAAGTTTTGGGACCTTTTGTAAAGAACCAACGACCGCTGGAAATAAGGCTTTGGTTCCCAACGGCCATTGGTTTGGTCCAGGGGCGCTAGCCATTTTTTTTCGCCGTTTCTTTGCTTTCCGTGCTTTTCTTTCGCTTTTCCCACCCCCAATATGATCCCTAAGCTTGATTAATATGTCCTTATGCATGTGATCTTGAGTGTGTATGAATGTGGCTCGTTTTGAATAAGCTTTGAGTGATATGGTACATTATGCCCTAAATGTTACGTTTGTACATTTCACGTGCATCGATTACATTCACGAGCATTGCCGAGCGTCTTTGTGGTGCATTATCAAGTCTAAGTCTTGGGTGTTATGTTTTTTTATCTTAGAGCCACCCCAGGACGTTGTCGAGCCCGAAGCTTAAGCGTTGGAACACTCTCTTTTGCTATCCGTTCTTTTGCTAAAAGGTGAGGTTTAGGTTTTTGTACTAGTTAACGACCTATGGCCATTATGTGATAATTTCAACCCCGTATGCGAATATATATTATATGTATTCTTATGAATACGTATGTTTATGATATGTTTATGGTCTTGTGTACACCTTATGACTTTATGGGAAAAATTATATGTAGAAGCATAAGTAAGCTTAAGTTTTATACGTTCTGGTTATGTTCGGTTGCGAGGTATGCCCTAAAATATGGGATCTGTTATGGTAAGTATGTTGGGCCCGGAGAATTGTGTGTGGGGGACACCCAGGATGCCAAGGGGCATCGGGTTAACTTGTACATGGTTCTCATTCGTGGTGAAGCACGCGATTCTAGGAGGTTGATGAGGCGTGGATCTTCGAGCATGTGTGGGACCGCTACCCCCGTGTATATGTTATAGGCACTGTGGGTTTGACTCCCCTTTGCCACGGCTGTGTTGAGGATTGATTTATGAATTATGATATGTTATGGTTTATGTTTCTTTCTGAGGAGTTAGGGATGATCCGTACTTGTCGGATCTTATGTTTCTGTTTATGCTAGATGGATTATGAATCAGGATAGGTTTTTCTTGTATACCTATGTACTCATTTAAACGTTTTGGCTTGCAAAACCCTAGCCTGATTTATAGACATCGTCTTAATTACATGCTATGTTATACTTATTTAGTGTGTGGGTGTGCGTTAGCCCCCTCACTCACTTAAGTATTTTGGACTGACCCTCTCATTTTTTCCTCCTCTAGTGCAGGTGTGTTCGAGCTAGCCGGGGAAGTGCGTCTAGGGTCGTACTAGCCTATCTAGGTCGAGTCTGCATCGCATAATTATGTATTTTTGTTACTCCTGAACTCATCTTATGTTGTCTTGGGCACTTGACATTTATGTATGTTATTTCTTTTGGCCCGGAGTGGCATTGGGAATATTTATGCTAGTTTAATGTCTGAATGAGATTTTGGTTGCTTTCGCTTATCTGTTTATTCTGTCTTGTGTGCTTTGGTCTCCGGGTTTAGCCCCGCTTAGCCTAGTGAGTGTGTTTAGGTCCTTGTTCGCTTAGGTTCGAGCTCATGTATGGACTTCCATTTCATGCGTGAGTTTAAGCTTAGGTACGGGGGATGTGGATGACCCGCGTTCAGGTGTCACACTTGATCCCTTGATCCCCTTCATCCTAATGTTGCTCTTGAGTGTATTTTTGTGTTAGGAACTTGTTTGGTGATTTGTGGTATTGATAATGTGGTTTTGGAATTCATATATGCGCATTTGATTGTCGAATGCATCGATTATGCCCTTATGTATGCTTGTGGTTGAATCTTGGTGATTTGTGCATGAAATCTTGTTCCCCTTCTTTCCCCACTTTGTGATTGATTAGTATATTGTGTCAGGATGTGGTCTTGTGCATTTTAGGGTTAAGAGTTTGATCATTTGGTGCATTTATGCATGCTTGAATATTGATTGCGCCGGTTGTGCCGTATGTGCGTTTTTGGTTGAATCTTTTGAATGTGGGACTTAAATTCGTGTTTCTTTATGCTATTTGATACCTTATATGTTTATGCATGAGTTTAGGTGTTAATGCATGAGTTTTGATTGAGTTTGGAGTGTGTATGCTTGCCCTTTTTTTGCTTTGGCCGTTTTGTGCACAAAAATGCATTTTTTGGGGGGTTGGAACTTAGCCCGGCCAGGCTATTTTGGTTTTTGGTTCGAGAAACATAGCTCCCACGAGCGATGGCGCTCCGAGGTTAATTGACTTTATGCCTTGTTTGCATGCCTTGTATGATACTTTCTTGATCCTTATGTGATATATATGAATTATTTACTTCATGTATTGTTTATTATATGCTTGTTTGTGAAGTTATTATGTGAATTGATGCTCTTATGTGCAATATGTTACTCTATATACCGTATATGCTCTTTTATGCGCTTGAATGATATCATGTTTGGTTTGTTGGTCTTGTTTGTGACTTCCTTGCTTCTTGTGTGAAGTATATGCATTGTGAATGTGTTTATGATGTCTTGTGTCTATTATGTGAAGTCCGTGGTTTTGTTTAGTATGAATTATGCAATTTGTGCCTCAATATGACCTTAGATGCATTTGTTCTCTATTTGTGAGTGTGAATGGGAAGACCACACGGGCTTTGAGCCTCAGGAACTGGGTTTCCAAAGAGCATAGATTCTACCAGCTAGGGTAACACCTTAGTGAGGAAAGTGAAGCTGTGTGAAGCTTGAATGTGCAGCAATGGAGTTTCCAGTTCAGTGTATGGATTGTGCGTGAAGTTAATGCAATATAGCAAGTATGGATGGCTTGAGGAAGGTGTAGTCAAACCTTCCTATTTATAGTTTAAGGGTGAGGTTAAATGTATAAAAGTACCCATGTGGTCCTGAAATAGTATCGCCCTAGACACGTGTCAAGGCATGGGGCTCCGAGAGTGACGTACGCACGTCACTATCACCTTTTGGGTCGTTATGCCAGGCTAGGTGTCAGCGGCAGTTAAGGACTTCATCCCTCATGGGGAAGGGATCCCCAGCGTTGTACGAGCATTGGGACGCTAGAGATGTAATTTCTCGGAAGAGGCTGAGGGTTGTTCCCACGAGCGATGGCGCTCCGAGGGTTGAACCGCGAGAGAGAAGATCGCGACAGGGAGGACCCTATGAGAGTTTGGCTGCGAGGATAGGGCTGGGCGAGGTCCACGAGCCTTCAATATTTGAGCGTTCTTACACTACTCCCTTGGATCATACGGGGAGTTTCTTACGATCACGCCACGTGGACGATGGAGATGCGTGCGTCTCTTGGGTCCATCATAAACCATAAAGTTGGATTTATATGTAAAACGTTAATTTAATAATATCAATGTTTTAATCAGATCATATTATTGTTAAAATAGAGTTTCAAATAAATTCAGAGAAAACCATAGAATCACATATCTTGGATTTCTTGGAGATTCTAGCTTATCTCCAGAAATTAATTTTTCAAATATTAAAAAATTATTGAAAATAATCACTTATCCTTATTTTTAGAGTTTACAAACTATTCGTGTTTTGGAATTGAAGAAAACTATTTTTTGGAGTTCTTTTTATAGTACGATTACATTTATTTTTATTTTTTAGCTCATGGAATTTTTTAATTATATCAATTTTAAATTTAGGAGGTCAATACAAGTTTTTTTTTAATTTTTAAGTGGGGTCAAAATAACTATTCTTAAAATAAAAATCATAAAAATATATAAATACATAACTTATTTTTTTTCTCAGTGGGGTCAACTGACCCCATTCTCTTATACGCGGCGTCGTCATTGCCAGCCGAGATGGGGTCGGCGCACATCTGCTCAGTCCCGAAGATGGAGCAACTGAAGAATGCTAGTGAATTTCGGCCCATTGCTCTCTTGAACGTCCGACTAAAAATGTAACGCCCTGACTTTTCGGCCGTTAAGGTATGGTGTATGTGTTTACCAATGTGCGCAATTTAAATGCTCTTAAGTGCTTCTTGGAATTTATTTGAGCTTAATTTTACTTAGTTGGACTCAATTTCACTTTAATCACACTTTTGGGTCCATATGTAAATGCGCCGCCTTTGAGTCATTAATTCGTACCTTGAGCTAGGGAACTCGGTCGAGTTCTGTTACCTCCATTGATCTTGAATCGATGATTTGGATTCAATGGGACCAACCCCGACAGTTTTCAACATCGTTTTGGACCCCAACGATATAAATTTTACTATACCCCTTTAAAGGCCACATGGAGACAAACTAGTTACCTTTTTTATTTTTCTCTTTGACCTTACCCAACACAAAATACCCAAAACTCAGCCATTTGTCTCCTAATACCCATTCCAAACTTTTCTTGAGGGAGAAAGAGAAGTAAGAGAAACCCCAACTCCATTTTCCCCATTCTTGTACCTTCAAGCTCAAGATTTGATCTCTTCTAGCTCAATCCTTCAAGATAATATGGAATTCTTGTGATTCTTGCTCTTGGGATTCTATTCTCCTATGTGATTGGTAAATTATGTGGTATGATCTTGTTGTATGATTTGCGGATTCAATAGCTAGGGCTTGAATCCAAGACTTGTGGGTTATGCCTTTTTTTCCTTCATCTTTGAATTCATGGCTTGTAATGTGTTCTCTTGAGTTTATTGATTGCATTTATGAACTTGCATTTATGGGTAGTTGAGGATTGAATGTGTTACCATTAATGAGCTTGAGTTTCTTGAGATTGAAGTCATGTGCATTTCATTCTTTTTTCAATGTTTGAAGCTTAGGATTGATTGCTCATGTGTTGAATGCATTTGGTGCTCAATTTGTTGTTGGAAAATGTCTTGAAGCTGCCCCCTCTCTTTCCCTCTTCAATTTCGCAGAAACAAGGTTGTGTTGCGCCTAATTTTTCTAAAAACGAAGGCTCCACGGCCATGTCCGTATTCAGTGTAAAATGGACACGGTCGTGCCAGGCTCTCGCACTTTGTCAAAAATTCCACATTTAATCGGACACGGCAGTGTCCGTGTTCAGTAAAAAATGAACACGGCCATGTCAGGGCTGCTAAACATGCTTAAAAGTCCCAAAATATTCAGACACGGCCGTGTCCAAATCTTTTGAAAACATAACACGGCCGTGTCCCTTGAGTAGGCAGCCTTGAGACATTTCTCTAGTCGTTCTATAATTTCTCGTTGCTTTATTTCGCTTCTTCTATGACTTATATACTTGATGAAACATATGTTATGACCATCATAGAGGTATTATTGCTCATTTTGAATGAAAGCATGAATGATATGGACTTGATTGGATCTAAAAACTTGACTTATGAATGTGATACTTGAATATGAGTCATTACAGGCAATTGTTGTGTACATGAGCATCTTCATGGCATGATATTACTTCATATGCATTCTGTATCATACTGATTTCATTGCCTAACGTCTTGTATGGTCATGTTGAGTCTCACTTCACCTTTCTTGCACAGATTTGGGTACCGAGGGAGACGAGGCCGGTCCGTGAGGCTCTTGTTCCTTTTATTTTGTCGTCAAGGTGGGTTTCTCTACTATTAGCTATCTCAACCCAATATACCTATCCAATGTACAAACATTTAAGCCAAAAACTATATTATGCATATAGTGAGTCTTTTGGGAGTAAATGATTTCAAACGTTAAGCCCTTTTTATTTATGATCACCTACCTTATTGTTTGGTGAATTGATTGATTGCACATTTATGGGGGCCCGAGACTTAGTGTACTTGGCGATCCGGGGAGGCAAGGGCCGACGGTGAACCGCATATTAGTTCCAACCAAATTAAAGTATGGCCTACTCGCTAGGAGGTTTGGCAAGGAAGGGGAATCGGGCTTTTAGGATTTCATGGACCCCACTAGCCATCATGATTGGGTGGGACCTTGCAAGCCCGTCCACCACTCGGAGGAAAAAGATGTATATGAATGGTTTTAACCAAATGATTGTGCACAAAAGATTGTATGTATGATAATGAATGAATTAATTATTTATGGATACACGAGGTGGAGGTTGGAGACTTAGCCTTTCGCCGGGCTCACGTATGACCTAAGGATTGATTATGAATTGAAATTAGATGTTATAATCCCAATTGATGATTCTCTTCTTGCCCACTTGGAAAATCTTTTGGAAAACCTCTTTTGGGATTATAGCTTGCATGTATGTGATTCAATTATGTCGTACTGTATACTTATGCCCCGTTTTATACTCACCAGTCTCTTTTAGACTGAACCCGGTTTTGTTTCAGTTGTTTTATGCAGGCTTGGAAGCGCTAGGCGGGAAGTCAAGTCTAGAGAGTCGTGTTGTAGCCTTATTCCTTTACCTCACATACACTCATATTTCTCGCTTATTATATTTACCTTTGGATGCCTGTGGCGCTTTGATTATTGTTATTGAGGCTGTGAAGGCCGTGGTACTTGTATACACTTTTATGGAGCCCGTGGCTCAACTTGAATATCTTGAATGTTTGTTATGCTTCCGCGTTTTATTTCTTAACTCTAGTTTATGCTTAGAATATATGATTGTATGGTTTAAGGGTTAGTCCCGCCTAGTCTAGCGAGTGAGTTGTGTCCCCTTTCACCGTGATTCAGCTCGTGTACGGACCTCCATTTCGTATGCAGGTTAGGTCTTAGTGTGGGGGAGTGACGTCACGCGCCGGGCACTACAAAAAATCCTTACCAAACTTCTTGTTTGGAGAATCAAGCCGTTCATCTCGGATATTGTTAGACCGTACCAATCCTCATTCATTCTGGGGAGGAGCACACAATATAATATCTTGGTGCTAAAAGAGTTAATACACACTGTAGACCCAATTTATTTTATAAAAATATTTATATTTATTAGAATAAAATCAAATATATAATCTTCCAAATTCAAGATTATAATTTGATATTATTTTATTAATTAGATATTAAAATCAAATATATGAACTTCCAAATTCAAGATTATAATTTGATATTATTTTATTAATTAGATATTTTTAATGAAACTCAAGTTTTATTTTGATATTATCTCTTTAAAAATAAAAATATAAAAAGATAAATATTCTTAAGATTTTATGTGATATTATCTCTTTAAAAAATAATATAATATTAAAGAAATTAATATTATATGATTTATTTAATATTATCTCTTCAAAAAATGCAAGAGATAATTATTAAATAAAGTTTGACTTGAAGCACAAGTCTTGAATCTCACACCTATATAAAGGGGTCATAGGATAGTTCATTCAACACAACACAAGTTCAAGAGAGGCTGAAAACCTCTCTACAAGTTCAAGAAATGCTAAAAACCTCTCTATAATTTCAAGACGGAGTTCTAAGGCGTTCTTCACCGAAGTTATCAAATCAAGGCGTTCAATGGCGTTATATTCAATCTAAATCCATAGAGTTACCCACGAGTTCAAGACGTTCTTGGCGGAATTCTCCAAAATCCGGCATTTGATTCGTAAAAAAGTCGAAAGACCTACGAATTAACGTTATTCAATTTCACATCCCTTAAAATCCGAAGTTCCAATCCCTCAAAATTCGGTGTTTGGTTCGTAAATAAGTCGAAAGACCTACGAATTTATGTTATTCAAATCCAATTCAAAGTTGAAGAAGATCAAACCATCAAATCCATCAAGAATCGTTTGAAGATTTCAAAACTATTATCTATTCGGTGTTGACCAAAAATCAATAAACACAAATTTTTACTGCAAACACACACAATGTACAACTCACGGAGCAAGACAGGGAGTCTTATTTTAAAACTCGACTTGGAATAGGCCTACGACAAAGTGAATCGGGAATTCTTGGAAGAAACCTTACACTTATTCCACTTCCCAAATCACGTAGTGCATCTAATCATGAATGGAGTTAAGGTGGTGAGGCTGACAATACTCTGGAATTAAGGGTGTGCACGGCCCGATTTTTCCATCAAACCGAACTTTCGGTCGGTTAACCAAAATTTTTGATTTTGGAAAAATCTAAATCGAAGCCAAACTATAAGAAATTCGGTTCGGTTTGGTTTTAACCGAACCTTTTTAGTTCGGTTTCGGTTTTCGATCGAAAATTAAATTTTAGAAATTAAAAAAAAAAAGAAAAGAAAATTCAATTTGTAAAAACTCCATCTCCAGCCATACACATTACACATGATGTAGAAATCCAGATAGCCAAAAACCCAAAGAAATATGGTTGTTTCTCTTTAACACCTCTTACATCTCTTACGTAGTATCAAAAAATTAAACAAACATTTATCCACCTTCAAAGTTCAAACATTAAAAAAAGAAAATCTAGCAAGCCCAAACCCAGAAAGCATAGAATGGGGGGGGAGAGATTTGTGTGTGTTGTGCTGCTGCGCGCCGGAGAAAGGGAGATGAAGATCTATGGGATGCCGCCGTTGTGAGGAGGAGGCGGATCTCTGTGGTTTCGCTGCAGCGTGCCGGAGAAGGGAGGAGGTAAGTTAGAAAGAAAATATCTCATATGGCCGACGCGAAACCCCGACGACCGGAGTGGCGTCGCGGGCATTGCATCACCTGTGGCGATTGGCAGCTGGGCGGAGTGATTGACAAAGTAGGGTTTTTTTTTTCCTGATTTGGGGATTGCAATTTGATATATCCTGTGAAAGTGGGAGGGGAATAAAAATTGAACTTTTACATAATCCATCCTCAAAAAACGTTATAT
>JBBMKE010311863.1:0-13578 GCA_037834125.1 Lippia alba | reverse complement strand
GGCTTTCTTCGCCGCGAGAGGCGTGGTTGTTCCGGGCAGTGCTGCTCCCCTTGGTGTTCAACTGAACTGGTTTAAGAAATATCTCAGTACGATTTGTTCTACACAAACAGGTTATACATTTATTGCTCGTTTACATCATAGGATTAGTATGAACCTTAATTATTGACAAACCAGATGTCTGGCATTCAAATTCCTCACTGCATATGTAGATATCATTGGGGAGATCGAGTTTTATAATTTATTGGCCGAGTTGTCTTAGATCCATAACAAATGCCATATATAAAAAATTAAAACAAAAGTAGCATTTTCGCCGAAGAAAAATAAAATTAGACACAGTTTCTAATGCTGTATTTTACAATTTTAATCAATTCAAAATGTTAAAAGTTAAAACACCCTTTGTTCCTTAATAAGGATTAGTAATTGTGGCACACTCGTTGCATGTGCAAATAAATTTTTTTATTATTTAATTTATTAAAAATAATTTGTATATTGATATTATTTTTAATTTAAATATATTTATTAAATTATAATAAATAAAATAATATAAAAGATAATACACAATACTATCTTTGAAAAAAAAAACTTTATATATAAAAAATAAAAAGAATTAAAGTGAGAGAAAAAAGAAAAGATAAAGTAGAAAAATATTGTTGAAGTGAGAAAAAAGAATGTCATAAAAGAAAATAGATTAAAAAATAAATAAATAAAAAAGCAGAAAAACGGACACCAAGAGACAAGTTTGAGTCTCTTGCTTAATAGAGTAGCCGGAAAAATCCCGTAAAAGATGGAAATATGAAATAAATCTTGTGTTTAAAATATTAGCATAAAAAACTTTTGTTATGTTTTAATTAATAGGATAAAAAAACTTTTATTTTATAAAAATTAGCAACAAAAATTACTCAGGTGTTGTTTCAACTACGTGCAAGTAAATTTATTTGTAAATATGAAAATTACATTATTGTCATTTTTATGAAAATAAAAGTCAAATTAAACAAAAAAACATTTATAAATAAAAAATTTCAAAGAATTATGAAGGAATATAAAAGAAATATTGATAGTGTTATATAAAAAAATCAATGGAAAATATAAACACCATGAAAGTTCTTTTCAGAAGAAAAAAATAAAAGACAATGTAAAATATCGCAAAAAATGGGCAGTATACTATAAAAACAAACAGAAAAGATTCTGTATTAATGCGTAAAAAATTTTATTGCTCATTTTATAAAACACGGAGTTTTTTATATCAATTTTTAAAATATAAAATTTATTCTGCATTTTAAATATTTCGTAAGGTTTTTTCGACTATTATCTCTTCCTTAATGACAATTATCTCTTCCTTAATGTAAAGAAAATCAATTCGTTATTTTCGGCAGAGTGTGCTGAGAAGCTGAGGAGGGCTTTAATATTTGTTGGTGAAATTGGAGGCAATGACATAAATTATCCATTAACCCAAGGCAAATCCCTTCAAGAAATCAGGACCTACGTGCCTTTCATAAATGAAGCCATTATCAACGCATCAAGAGTAATTGCTTTTGGAGCATTTAATTTACCCACTTAAGAATTATGAAGATTTCGTTTATTTTATAAACCTAAATGTTTTCTTGCTTTCAGGAGATAATTCTGACCGGCGCCCGACAAATCGTGGTCCCTGGAAATTTTCCCATTGGATGCATCCCTTTCGCTCTTAGTGCTTTCGCCAGCAATGATGCCCGAGATTACGATGAATTAGGATGTCTGAGAAGTTTGAACAATCTCGTCATTTATCAGAACACTAATCTTCAAGATGCACTCACCTCTCTCAGAAATCAGTTTCCAGGCGTGAACATTCTCTATGCAGATTACTACAATGCTTTTCTAACAGTACTTCGTAAAGCTCCCATTCTCGGTGAGTTTCCACTTCTTTCTCAACGTGAAATCGTTGTAAAAATTATCGAGAGAGAGAGAGAGGGGACAAAGTGAGTATCATAGCTCGATGATGGAAATCTATCTCTTATCGATAAAATGCTAAATCAAGTGCTACCTTAGTAATGTTTGCCAATCATCCACCTCTTGTTAGCTAATTTTTCAGGTTAGTTAAGCCAAACACATATATACTTCAACATGAAACCAAAGCAGACTGTATTTTGCATTTTAGGTTTACTTCCGATAGTTCGGGCCCCAGAAATAACTAATGTTAAATGCTATGATGTTTTGTTTTGTTATTATATTATAGGATCGGATTTGATATTTTTCATTTAAGGTTAACTCCCGACAGTTCAGGCTTTGTTATTATAGGATTTGATACTTCTTTCTCAACATCAAATCCTTGGGAAAACTATTTTAAGAGAGAGATATCAGAGAAGATCATAAAGAAAAAGGAAGTATTATATAATGATAGGCTAATTTAAATGGTAAGATGTTTCGTTTTGTAGGGTTTGATCGGACAAAGTTATTCCAAGCATGTTGTGGAACTGGAGATTTTAATCCGCTAAGTCCAAGATTTTGTGGTAATCCGGGTGTTCCAGTTTGTCCAAATCCAAATCGTTATATACATTGGGATGGTCTGCACCTAACGCAACAGGCTTACAGATATATCTCAGAAATTCTGTTCAGAAACATTATCCTGGAGATCAAGTGCCTTGTATAAGCCCTCATTTTCGGCAAGAATAATATGTGATGGGCTAAATTGAATAAATTCCTAGCTCCGAACTGGTGATATCATCCCTGCCTAATTTTTTCCTTCAATGAAATCAGAAATCATTTAGTACCAAAAAAATAAAAAATAAAAAAATTACGGTGCAATAATCCAATTGATCACTAAAAAAAATAAAAATTGGTCACTGAATGAAATTAGTGACCCTTTAGCGAACGATTTAGTAGGAATGGTAAAATTTTCATAATTAATTTATTCAGTGATGATTTTTATATTGATTACTAATCTAGTGATTTATATGTCGGTCACTTATATAAAAAGATCAATCATAAATTAAGTTAATTTATTTTATTAAATAGATCATAATGCGTCACTGATTCAATAACCGCATTTGGCTGGCTAATAATATATTTTCACTCCATGAATGGTCACAATTATGTGACGGATTGTATTTTTTTAGCACCAAGCACCCAAAAAGGCAAAACGCTAAGCCAAGTCAAACAAAAGGAAATCAACAATAAAAGAAGGAAAATCAAACGAACCAATACAGGCCAAAGCTGCATTCCTAACTAAGGTATGGGCCACTCTATTGCCACCATAATGAACATTAGAAAACTTCACCTCGGACAACGAGGAGCAAATGACACGGACGTCCTCAATAATATTTCCCACGATTGACAGGTCCTCACCACCGCTTTGGAGCATCCTAACAACATTCTCGTCATCACCCTCGAGAATAACTCTTTGCCACCCAAACCTCGCCCCATCTTAGCAGCCGAGAGAGCAGCTAGAGCTTTCAGTTTCTTCTCCGGCCCATCTCCCAACCAGTGCAATTATCTGACGAATCTCTTCCAACCACTTCAATGCCGATCTCATCTGAAACGGCCAAGGTAGCCCCATCGAAGTTGATCTTCACCCATCCCTCTCTCGGTTTACTCCACTTCTCCGACACCACCCTCCTATTCACCACGCCTCTGCGTCTTGGATGGCCGGTACAGGAGCACCAAAAATCGCCACTGAATCCGCCACCTCCTGTGGCTGCAAAACTATCCCCTCCGCCCTGCGTACATTTCTAGCTCTCCAAATGCACCACATTACCGACGCCAACAGCCTGCATCCCTCTACCGGAAGCTCATTGATAGCATAAAGAAGCCCATCCTTTGGTTGCCAAGCGCTGTACAAAGGAATCTGGAACTTGGGAAAGAGCCCACACCTGTCTCGCATAATGGCAAAGGAAAAGGGCATGACTCAGATCCTCATGTATGCTGTTACAATGGATACAACCGACTTCACTGCTGCAATGACGCCTCACCAAAACCGCCCCTGTAGGTAAGATGTTATGACCACATCTCCAAAGGAAATTACGGATTTTAGGTAATACCACAACCCCCAAAGTTTCTGCCAGACTTCATGTGTGTGAGCTTGGAACGAAGGCGGAGACCCACGCTCAACCAAACTAACGGCAAGGTGATACGCACTTTGGACCGTAAAGATACCACTCTTACTGTAGTGCCAAATCACCGAATCCGGTCTGCGAAACTCCCCCAATGGTATGCTAAGGATGGTCCGAGCGTCCTCCTCGTAGAAAAACTCTGCTAAGGATGGTCCGTATGCTAAGGATTGTAACTTACTAGTGGCCAATAATACAATATTAGAAATCTGATACACTCGTTGCGTGTGCAAATATATTATTAGTTTAAATATATTAAAATTAATTTTTATATTAATATATATTTTATAATTACATTTAATATAATTATTGAATTATGATAAATAAACAAATATGAAAAAAATAAAAATTAAAAAGTATATAAAAAAAGAATTGAAGTGAATGAAATGAGAGAAAAAAGAAATTTCTTTAATTAGCAAAAGAGAAATATAAAAGAGAAATTAGTAAAATATTATTTAATCGATAAAAAAAGTAAATAAGAAAATAAAACAGATCAAAAGAATAAATTAAAAAAAAATCTAGAATTCAAAAGATCAAATAGTTACTATTTATTTGTCTCGCTATAATAGTATAAATTTTTAAAAAGCAATACAAAGTGAAAAAATTCCCTCATCTTAAAAAAAAAGAGTCCCTCATGTACGTTGAAAAAAGGAGAAAACAAAGAAAGGATAATATTTGAATAGTACCAAAAAGTTGAAAAAATTCCCTTTCACTCTCTAATTTTGAAAAACTTCTTTCACTTCCCAACTCAAAAGTGAAATTCCTTTAGAATTTTAAGAAGTGAAAAGGAATTTTACTCCCCATTTGGGGGGTTTTGAGTAATTTTTCGATCAAAGAATATGAAAATTTAAAAAATTAAGACGGAAGTCAATAAGTCATATTAATTGCTTAATTACAGGATTGCTCGCTTCTCTCTAGCATGGAAGGTTTATTCTCACTCCAGCATTAGGATTTTAATTGCTTTAAAATAATTACAACGAC
The DNA here is from genome assembly GCA_037834125.1 of Lippia alba. Lineage (NCBI taxonomy): Eukaryota > Viridiplantae > Streptophyta > Magnoliopsida > Lamiales > Verbenaceae > Lippia > Lippia alba. The sequence continues at coordinate 8,515 of JBBMKE010311863.1, read as the reverse complement.
AGTTGCATCTAAAAGTTCTAATTTACATTTTATACAGGTGCTTGTTCACTTCCATATAATTTTTGTTTGTGATCACTGTCCTGATGGTTCGTTAGTATTTCGTTAGGTTAGTCACTTATCCTTCTCAAATTGTATCTAAATTTATTACAAATACATCCCTAAAGTTTCTTTTTAATAACAAAAAGATTCTTGTATTTTTTGGAATTTGTGAAAGACAACTGACTAATTTAATGGAACCCTAACGGATGTCAGAAACCTCAAATGGAATGTAATATTTAGAGACTACATTGTAAATATGCAAAGAATAAAAATTGGATTGTAGTTAGGCCAAACCTGGGGTAGTTGAGTGTAATTATCCCTATATATTAACATCTACATATTTATGAAATCAAAAGATTTGTTTCCTAGCTAGTTCTACACTACTTAATGTATATAGGATTTGGCAAACTATAATGCTAGTTGGGTCTCATAAACAACGTTCATGATTATCCTTTAATACCCCATGCACAAATACGATATAAAGAAGCAGCTAGCTAGCCATTAGTCGTCTTAATTGGAACATTATGTGAATGCAACCAACACGCAAATAAAAATATGGTTTCTGCTAATTCACTTTGCAGCGTGATACTTGCAACCCTGATTTTCCCTCAATATTATTCCGCAGCTACATATGCAGCAACTTTGATCTCCAATACATCATGCCCAACTCAATCATTGTACCAATTTGGAGATTCCTTCTCCGACACTGGGAATTTGGTTCCTTTCGTTGCCGCCTCTCGCTCGCCATATGGCGAAACTTTTCCCGGCAAACCCACCGGTCGTTGGTCGGATGGTCGGCTCATTATAGACTACACGGGTAATTTTATCCGTACATAAATATGTGTACATACATATTGTGTGCATATATATATTCTTAATATAAAACAGCAAATTTTTAATTTTAATGTCGTTTTTAATTATAAGTTAGGAAAAATTATACTCAACTACCCTCAGGTTTGACCTAATTACAATTCAATCCCTATTTTTTGTATATTTACAATGTAGTCCCTAAACTTTGCATTCCGAGTTCCCTGACGTCCGTTAGGGTTCTGTTAGGTTGGTCAGTTATCCTTCTTAAATGCCTTTGAATTTATTACAAATATATCTCTAAAATTTCTTTTTAATAACAAAACGATCCCTGAACTTTTTGGAATTTGCAAAGAACAATTGACTAACTTAACGAAACTCTAACGGACGTAATGAACCTCAAACGGAATGTAAAGTTTAGGAACTACATTGTAAATATACAAAGACTAGGAATTGGATTGTAATTAGGTCAAATCTAAAGGTAGTTGAATGTAAATATCCCTTATAAGTTATAAAACCCTTTGGTACTTAAGAAAATTACAAATTAAATTGAGATGCAGCAATGGAACTAGGGCTTCCACTGTTGAATCCTTATCTGGACAAGACTAGTGCTTCTTTCAAAAATGGTGTGAATTTTGCGGTGGCGGGAAGTACAGCTCAGAGTTTTTTCTTCTTCCTTACGAGAGGCATTCTTATTTTGACGAATGTTGCCCCCCTTGATGTTCAACTAAGTTCGTTTAAGACATACCTCCGCTCCATTTGTTCCACACCAGCAGGTTATATATCCATATATATATATATGTGTGTTTTGATTTGTTTATTTATAAATTTTTTATTTCAACAACTAGAAAACATGAGTTTTACAGCCGAAATCAAAAATTCTGGTTGCAAATTTGACGGGTTTAGGAACTGAATTTGCAACTGAAAAACAAAATTTGTCTATTTAACTTTGCAACCGAGTATTTGGTTGTTAAATCGGTTGCAATTGCAAAATTGAAACGGTCAACATTTTCTTATTGCCTTTGCAAAAGAAAATGCAATTACTAAATCGGTTGCCAAACATTTGCAACGGAATTTCAATTGCTAAATCGGCTGCAAAAGATATTTATAGACAACCTCAGGTCAAAATATTTGCAACAGAAGTTTTGGTTGCTAATATACATTTTGAAAGATAAAAAATATATCAATTTTAAATTTAAGTTTCAAAATCATTAAAAATAATTCAAAACATATATTTTGCAACTGAAATTCGGTTGCAAATTTCTATGTTCTTATTTGTAACAGAATTTCGATTGAAAAAATAATTTTATATTGCATCATTTTCTTCTTGCAAATTTTATTATTATTATTATTATTATTATTATTATTATTATTATTATTATTATTATTATTATTATATTTAATATATACATAACAACCTAATATTTTCCAATATATAATATAGGGAAATTTTCATTTTTGGTTCCACAGTTTAACCGATTTTTACTTTCGGTCCTATTAATTACAGGATTTTCAATTTTAGTCTCTGCATTTCAAAAAATCTCAAAATTGGTCTCTCGTTAACTATTCCGTCATTTGACTAATGGTTGACCCACATGTCCATTTAAAATCATTTCAAATACTCTCAAAATTGGTCCCCCGTTTAAATGAACGTGTGGGTCAACCGCTAGTCAAATGATGGAATGGTTAACGGGAGAACCAATTTTGAGATTTTTTGAAATGTACGGGACCAAAAGTGAGAATCCTGTAATCAATGGAACCAAAAGTAAAAATGGGTTAATCTGTGGGACCAAAAATGATATTTTTCCTATAATATATTTGATAATATAGTGTAAACTTTATTTATATTTATATAGAGATAGTGATTTTTTGGCATCCGAACTATGACCCATTTTACAATTCACCATCTAGACTATTTCGATTACAATACCATCATCCAAACTATTATTTCTCGACAAACCACAATTGCGACTTATTTTTTAGTGGTTTTGACTCTTTTCAGTAGTTTTAACTCAAAAATACCACACATGCAATATGTGTGTGACTCAAAAATACCACATATTTGACGGATTTACCCTTTGTACTCTCACACACATATTACATATGGGGTATTTGAGTCAAAACTTCTAATGCACCGACACTTCTAAAAATATCATTTTTCCGTGTCATGTCGTGTCGTGTCGGACACGCGTGTCGGATACATTGTCCGACACTCCTCACTTGAAAAATTTTAAAAAAAATCTATGTCGCTGTATCCGTGTCGTGTCGTGACCGTATCGCCGTGTCCGTGTCCATGCATCATAGGTCAAAACCGATGAAAAAGAGTCAAAAATCACTAAAAAATAAATTTGGATAGTGGTTTGTCAAGAAATAATAGTTGTGATGGTTGTATTGAGGTCGAAATAATTTAGATGGTGAATTACAAAATGGGTCATAGTTCGGATGGTGAAAAATTATTAAGTCATTTATATATTATGTAATGCTGATGCTGATATTTATATATTTGTGTGATGCTGATATTGAATTTTCTTGATTCTTATAAATATATGATTATATAATGTCTCGAGTCCCTTGAAAAGATTGATATGTTAAAATTTCTTTACATTCGGTGGTTCTGTTATACATACTTGTATGAGATTTTAGATGAAATATATGTACATATCCTTGCAAATTTGTTGTGATAAATATCACATTTTATTTGAATATCAATATCGGTTATTTTAGTGAAAGAAGACAAGGGCAAACATGAAAAGATAATGATTATAAAATAAAAAAGTAAAAATAAAAAAATTTAAAGTTATTTAACTCTCAAAGTAAACTTGTCCTTATAGTTGTATTAATTAACAATTATTAATATACTATTATAATTATCGAAAACAATGTGACATAATTTAGAAGTTATGTTTCATAAGATATAATACACATTAGAAATCGTTATGACATTATGCGTATCTAGTGATATGATATTATATAACATATACAATATTTTGAGTATTAATATAACGCGCAATATTATATATGATGTTAAAATGCATTCAACAAGCGATTGATTAGCACGTACTTGTAAATGTGGCTAATTAGCATGTATTTGTAGATTTGGTACTTGTAAATGTGGCTATTTTCCACATATTTGTAGACATTGCTAACTTTGACGTATTTCCAACTATTTGGCAGTGATTTATGGTGAAGAATGGTTTACTAATTGTTGTTATTGTTGGTATATTTATTTATGATTTTGAATTTGTTGTTGGTATATTTTATTATGTTTTATAATAGATTGAATTTATTGGCAATACTGTTTTTAAATTTGGAATTTGAAAAAAATTGTGCATATTTTTCGGGGGCAATTAGTTTTAACTAGCCATTAGTGTAGAAAATTTTAGTTTACTAAAAAAAAAAATGTCTTAGTACAAATTTCTCATTCTTAACTATTAGTTTTATTCACTTCTCAAATATCAAATTCACCGTTCTTTTTTCTTTCATCTGTTTTCTTTTTCCGTAGAAGTCTATGTTATAGAAAATTTCCGTTGTTTCTGTTTTTTCTATCATTCAAGTGAATTAATCAACAATTATATTACCATTTTGTCGTAAAAAAAAATCAGCAATTATACAACTAACAAAAAGACTTTTTATAATTTTTCGTCATGTGATTCAACACAATATATAGGTCACCATATTTGATAGTACCTTATTTTTTATTTGTTATACTAGTACCTTATGTTCTCAATTCAATGCTTATTTTAAAAACTTGAGTACATTAATGTTCATATGTTATACTTTTCTTTTGTTTATCTCGGTTTGGAACACGGCTTTTTTGTTTATCTAGGTAAGGAACACGGATCATACTAGTATTTTATGTTCTCAATTTAATACCTTATTTTGAAAACTAAGTACTTTAATATTCAGATGTTATAAATAATACCTCGCTGTGGGAAAATCACCCTTCACTTTGTGTATTTTGATACCTTGATTTCTCTAAATCTTACTCTGCTCTTGTCAATCTCTCTCTTCTCCATATCTGAAACTAATACACAATATCTCGCTATGGAAAAATCATACGTCATTGTGTATATTTTGATACCTTGAGTTTTTTAAATCATACGTACTCCGCTTTCGTCAATCTCTTTTTCTCGAGGTTGTTGCTCTCTTTATCTTTTTCATCTCTCTACTACTTTTTTCTTTTTCTCCTTTTTTCACAGCCATCACTCTTTCTATCGATGAATATTTATTTCTTTTTTATTCGTACAATGTCTGTTAGGAGTGAAACCGCAATAGTGGGGAGACATAGGTCCTTGTTTTTCTCGTCAATTTCTCTCTTTTCAGAGGTCACTGCTTCTCTTTATCTTCTTCATCTCTCCACTAATTTTTGTCTCTCTCCCTTGTCGTCGCCATCTATCTTTCTGTCGATGAATATTTATTTCTTTTTTTATTCGCACAACGTCTTTTGGGAGTGAAACCGCAATAGGGGGGAGACATATGTTTTTATTTTCTCTCTAATGGATAATAGAGTAATTTTATGTAAAATAGGATTTGAATAAAAATTTAGTTCCTCAAATTAATACTAATAGATTTTGAATAGGAAAGGTAATTAAAATTAATTGGTTGTAGATAAATGATATTTATCAGTAATTATCCCTATTTTTATAATTGAATTTGGAATTGATTTTTCTCAAAATAAATAATAAAATATAAACATTAAATATTATTTGCAACCGAATAATTATTTTTTACAATCGAATTTTAGTTTTAAATAAATATGAAATAATAATAATTAGTCTTGCAATTGAATTTTGGTTTGGTTGCAAGATTGGTAGATATTTACTAGCCATATTTAACAAAAAGTTTGGTTCCAAATAATCTTAAAAGAAATAAGAAATAATTTATTTTTGCAACCAAATTTCTTCAACAAAGATTCCCTTGCAAAATTCAAGTGTCACGTCAACTTTGCAATCGAATATTTGGTTGAAAATTTAGTCACTATATATTTGGTTGCAAAGTGACGTGGCTTATGTTTCATGTCTGCGGCTATTTGCAACTAGATATTCAGTTGCTATTTAGGTTGCAAAAACCGGTTACTAAACCTTGCAATGAGGGTTTTTGCAATAGAATTTTTCATTTGTAATTCAATTGCTAAACACTAATTTTCAATTAAAAAAAGACCCTTTTTTATTGCTAAATGTATTTTTCTAGTAGTGTTCATTCATACAAAATATATATGTATTTTTTCTTTCCCACGAGAACCAAGGGTTATATCGAAACCCTTTCCTCATATATAATCTACTAAAAACGAAAGTGTGCATGCAGTGGAATTCGATCATAAACCTAGCCGATATTAATTATATCTTATTTAAATTTATTTACTCGTTCTATATATATAAGAGAGGTGGTGGGATAAAAATTCATGAGAGAATTTATTCAGCGATACGACAGCAACAATTTATTTCCAGCAATTGAAAATTAGAAAAACTTAAACTTCGACAAATGAGGATAAAAAAAAGTGTGGAAAAAGTTTTGGTTCAAATTGACCCAATCAAAACCTAACCAATCAAACATGTAAAATACATTTGTTATTTGATATGTAGTTTCTTTTTAATATTTATTGATAATGGTAAAACCCTTGTTCCGTAATTAAGTCCTTTGAATAAAACATATTTTGCCGAACCAGATCCAAACAAAATAACCAAGAAGGTGAATCAAACTATACATGTCATCAAATTAAGGACACCAAGGATAGTTTTTGACGAAATTCTTACTACAAATAAAATGCTTGCTTGAATGCAAACATAGAGCTAGCTTTTTCTTCTTTTTTTTTAAATAATTTCAATTCCTCCTCCTTGTTTTCCAGAGTGTGCAGATAAGCTGAGAAGGGCTCTATTTATTGTTGGTGAAAGTGGATTCAATGACATAGGTAATTCAATAATCGTAGGCAGGAAGTCCCTTCAAGAAATCCAGATCTATGTGCCTTTTATAGTTGAAGCCATCATCAATGCCATAAGGGTAACTACTTACGGAGCATTAATTTACTCAATAACAATTGATGTTTTTGTTTTAGAGTTATTTACACTATACCCTTGTGTTAGTTGAAATGGGCAAAAAAATTCTGTATTTTCAAAATATTTACATGTCGAATCCTGAAAATTTATGGTATTGGTAGAACACTAATTTTCTCTATTTATTGGATACAAAAAAATTAATTTAACATTTTATATTACAATATACATCATATTAAATCTCTCTATATTGTTCAATATAATTTTTATGCACCGAAACTCTTTTTTTATATGCACCGAAACTCGTTACAAAATAAAAATTACATGAAGAACCCGCATAAAAAAGTATGAAAAATGTATAGAGAGATGTGAGATGATTAATATCGTAATAGAAAAGGTTAATTAGTTATTTCGTACCCAATAAATAGAGAAAATTAGTGTTCTACTAATACCATAAATTTTTAGGGTTCGGCATATAAATATTTTGAAAACACAGGGTTCTTTTTATTAATTTTCATAACACAGGGTTTTTTGTGTCCATTTCACCTAACACAGGGGATATGGTGTAAATAACTCCTTTTGTTTATTAATCTTATATGATGATATAAACATAAATTTTTTTTTTAGGAGATAATTCAGATCTCCGGCGCTCGACTAATCGTGGTCCCTGGGAATTTTCCAATGGGGTGCTTCCCTATGTTCTTGAGTACTTTAGCCGGCAATAGTTCGGAAGCATATGACGAATTAGGATGCATAAAGAGATTGAACGATCTCGTCATCAATCAAAACACTAATCTTCAAGCTGCTCTAAACTCTTTTAGAACTGAGTTTCCGAATGCGACGATTATCTATGCAGACTACTATAATGCTTTTCTCACAATTCTCCGTGCGGGGCCTGATCTTGCTGAGTTGATTTGCATTTTGAAAGAAAAACAGTTTCTTACGCGTCCTTGTATCAAAAATTTAAAGATGTCTGTCCTTTATATACTATGGTTCAATGGATAATCCTATATATCCTTTTGAAAATAAAGAAATTATATCTTCTAACATTGATCGATATATTAATAAACTGCTCACCAACCTTGAAATATATGTGCAACCATCACCTCAATACTTAGTTTATGGGTGAATTAGACCAAAATATATGAGGTTTTATCCTACACTTAACTTACAACTATTTGAGCCTAAACTCACGAAGGGTACTATGTTACTGTCCCATGTTAATTGATTACTAAACTACAATTACTACCTTAAAATGCTTAGATAATCCACACTTTATCAGCTAGTTTTGGATTGAATTAGGCCCATTACGTGCTATCTAACCTAAGCTATATTTTATTTTGCTTTGCAGGATTTGATCAGACAACCTTATTGCAACCTTGTTGTAAAAGTGAAGATTATAAAGCTTTTAGTCCACGGTTTTGTGGAAATCCGGGAGTGCCAGTTTGTCCCGATCCAGATCGATATATACATTGGGATGGTGTACACCTAACGCAGAATGCTTATAGTCGTATTTCACAAATTGTGCTCCCAGATATAATCTCCAAAATCAAGTGCGTTGATTGAACCAGATATATGAGATGCTCTAGTAAGTTGAAAAAAGGAGTTATTTACGCCATACCCCCTGTGTTAGGTGAAATGGGCAAAAAAAACCCTGTGTTACAAATATTAACACAAAA
>JBBMKE010311755.1:0-13579 GCA_037834125.1 Lippia alba | reverse complement strand
TAACGAATGAATGAATGAATAAGCAGAAGACAGTTTATTCGAGCTCCCTGCAAAACAATGTGTGCAGTCTCTGTGTATATAATTCGTACGTATACGTATACATCATACACACACGTATTCAACGTATATGTATATAGTATTGATGAGAAAAATGTTTACAAAGTGTTTTCGTATCTTCTGCAGAAAAACAAAGAGAGAAGAGAGTTTTATGGTGTGTGTGAGAGAGAGAAAGGAGAGAGACAGATATATGTATATATCTGTGTGTGTGTATATATATATATATATTATGGATATGAACACTAATTTATATATGCAGAAGAGAGGGGAAGGAGCTACAATAGGAAATTTTTATAACTTAGGGAAATTGTTACTTTTATTTTACATGTTTTTATGAATTTTGTGTATTGTTTTGGTTAATGCAGTAATAATAACTTTGGTAATTCTTGTTGTTAAAAATAGCTCCAATTATTATTTGAAAAGAAAATTGGACATTTTTAATGGATCATTTTGATTGCAACCCAGCCCAAATTGAGTTTTGATTTGGTGAGGATAGGCGTTAGGGTTAGGGCAAAGAGGAAGAAGAGGGGAATGGTTTTGAATTTGACAAGTCTTTGGGTGGGTGTCAAGTGATGGTCATAATCTCGAGGCTAAAGTAAGTTTTTTTTTTTTTTATAAATTATATGTAATTTAGATTGGTCGAATTGAATCCATTAAGACTGTAGAAACTATTTTAGTCAAGAATAGTTGTGTTCCTATATGTTCTAACACGAAATTTGATTAAGCTAGCATAATGTCAAACCGATAAGTTACAACACTTGTTGGTAAAGTAAAGATTGAGTATTTACGCATAATTCACTGCAACCTTGAGATATTATTTTATTAAATCTAGTCAAACATTAAAAAAAATGAATATAAGTAATTTATTCTTATTCCTGCATCATATCCATATTTCTGTATTTTGTGGGGAAAACAAGATTCGGTCCTAAAAAGATAAAATTAAACTTAATTTAATGTTTTTTGTTACGAAGTTAGATTTTGTGTGGCCCATCGGCCATCAGCCATGCCAAAGCTGTGAATAACAAAGGCCCAACTTTTAAACTAAAGGGAAGAGTTTTGGACATAAATTACTGTGAAAAAAACAATGATTTGGGTTTTGCCGTTTTGGATTTTATGTCTATTTACACCTAAATTGGATCAAAATTTAATATTGGGCCTGACCCATCCCCTTTGTAACTAAGCCCAAGTTTGATTGGAAATTAACATAAGATTTGTGGGCGTCCTTCCGTAAGGCCCAGCTCATTAAACAAAATTTCCCCGCCATCTTTAGCTTTTTGAAGTAGACGTGATTAAGGTTATAGAGCTACGATTTAAAACTCAGACCCACCGTCTAATTGAAAGCTTTACTGGTTTGTGATCGAACTGATATAACGTCGTAATAACATAATGATAATTATATTTAATTGTATATATTTTTATAATATTATGAATATTAACTTTAAAATAATAAAATAAATTAAATAATACAAGAAAATAGATATAATTTTAATTCAATTATAACTATTAACTAATTTTCAAATAACATTATCTGATCTTCAAAAAAAATAACATTATCCATAATAAAATTTCAAATTATAAATTTACGAAAAATTTAGATTAAAATTGATTTAATAAATATTATACTATTTATATTGGATAAAAAAATTAAAAAAATCACAAATACATTTATATTTTTATAGATATATATTATAAAAAAAATAAATATTTTGCATTATTTTATTCTATTTAGATTTAGTTCATACTACATATGTAATACTTGTAATTAATATTTTTTAACACACAATTTTTAAATATAATTAGATTTAGTGGGCTTATTATTTCAAAAGGTTATTAAGAGTTTTATTGACAAAGAAATTCTCAATAAAGTTGGTAGATCAATTGGTTTGGGTATATGAGTTGGTCATGGGTTTAAATCCTATCAATCGGCCTGACAATTCTTTCTTCAAGATTCTAAAATAGAATTTTATGTGATGGCACTTCAAAACCTGAATTGACGCGTTTTGAATTGACGCTCGAAAGAACGCATGATGAAAATCACATTAATTCATCATATGTTTGAGCAAAAGTTTTTATCTCATTTAGAATGATGCTTTTTGAATTAACGCTTGATGAAAATCACATTAATTCATCATAGCAAAAGTTTTTTTCTCACTTAGAATGACGCGTTTTGAATTAACGCTTGATGAAAATCACATTAATTCATCATAGCAAAAGTTTTTCTCTCACTTAGAATGACTTTTCACTCATGTAGAAAGATTTTTCACTCACTTTCTTATGTTGAAAAAAATCATTCAATAAGCCCCTTATCATATATGAGATTTCTCAAATTGCTAAGTTTGAGTAGAACATGATTCAACTTTTCTTCAATTTTTTTTTTCAAAGAAATGATATCTCATACAAATAAGATATTTTCCTTTAGTAAAAGGAATTCCTAATCATATTAGAAATATTTAGTTATTTTAGTAATAATTAAATATCTATTCTAATAATATCTTATTTTAATATGGGGTACTATTTGTATTTGAGGAGTTTTTTAAAACACAACTACACCCTTTCATAGTGTATGAGTTTTTGAATTTTTTAGAACACAATTATTATTGGGAAGGACTAGGATGAGTTTTATATTTTAATTGTCTTATCGTATAAAAAATAACGGTTGGATGCATAAAAAAAATTGAAGTATCCCCATGTGGTTACACAAATTTCCGCATTTTGTCGTGGTTCGACGCAATATTTAGAATACACCTATCTTTTTTCAGTACTATTCGTATTTGATGAGTTTTTGAGTTCTTGGGAGTATAATTACATCATTTCATATTGTATGAGTTTTTGAATTTTTGGGAATACAATTATCATTGATAGGGATTAAGAAGAGTTTTATATTTTAATTTATTTGATCCGATTCGCATGCATTAATATTTTGGGAATAAATGAAATTCATCTACATTGACCCGACCCGACCCAGTCCATCAACTTTATGTTGTTGTCAATTTAATGGGCACCAGTTTGCATGTATTGTCCATTTCGATGTAGGGGTGGTTCGCTTCCTTCATTTTATGTTTCTCTTTGTTATACACAATATAAAATTGGTATTTAATTAAAATTTTGCAGGGAATATTTTGATTAAATTGGGCTAGGAATTAGCATAAATTAGGGAATGAAACTTGCTGAAATTAAATTTGTAAACTTTGGTCCTTTTATTGATGGAAATAAAGCAGGGGATATTTTACATGCATTTAATATTTCTATTTGGAACCAACTTGATTGTCAACTTTTAGTAATCTGTAGACTCTGCTCTACTGATCTATTTCTTGTTTCATCAATGATTTTGCTACAAGCAAAGAACTTTAAATTTTGTAAATATATTTTGCTAATGATATTGAAAATTTTCATATTGTAGTTTTCAAAATGTCGTTTTCACACAATGAATCGAGTCAGCCGATAACTTCTACTAGTAATCATGTTGATGGAGAGAGCTATGAAGGGATAAGTAATCATCTAGACCTCTTAGACATAGAAAAAGAAAAAATCGAAGGCATGAGATCACTTTACAATTGTTAAAGGTGTACATAATAGTGCGTATACTAAGTGTAATCACTGCTCAAAGTTACTTGTTGGTCGAGTTTTTTCGGGTACAACACATTTGTTAAAACACCTACAAAATGCATCCCACATTTCAAGTTGGATAATAAAATAGGAAGCAGCCTAGGAACGAATTTAAATTTGATCAAATAAAGAGAAGATATGACTGGACAATTGCAATTATAAAACATAAGTATTCATTCAATATGGTTGAGCATGAGTAATTTTAGAAGTTTTTAGATGGCCTTAATCTAGATCTCAAGCTTCCTTGGAGGAACACTGTTCGGGATGATGTCATTCAGATACACGATGAAAAATAGGCGACATATATAAATTGATAAATGGACTTCAATGCAAAGTATCTGTCACTACTGATATTTGGATTAAGAAGCATACAAAAGTTGCATACAATTGCTTGACTTGTCATTATATTGATGATGCTTGGCAATTGCATAAAAATATTCTTGTGTTCAAAAATTTTCCTTATCCTCATGATGGTGATGCATTATTTAACTTTATGAGAAAGACAATATTGGATTGGGATTTGCAAAAAAAATTATTGGTTGTTGTTGTTGATAATGTTACTGTTAATGATATTATGATTAGAAAGCTTAAGGATTGATTTAATAGTGATTTCTTAATTGGGTTTGATGGAGCTTTGTTGTATGTGAAGTGTAGTGCTTACATTTTGAACTTGATTGTGCAAGATGGATTGAATAGAATTAGGGGACTGATCGAAAAAATTCATGAAACAATCAGATACTTAAATAAGTGCCCTGCGGCAACTCAAAAGTTTGAAAGTGCAATAGTTCAATGCAATCTCAAGGATGAACGAGAAGTTGTTATGGATATTTTTATTAGGTGGAACTCAACCTATTAGCTACTTGAGACTGCTTTACCATTGAAGGAAGCATTTTGTCATTTGGAACTAATAGATAAAAACTATTGTTCCAATCCATCCAAGTCAAAATGAAAGGTCGCTAAGGTTGTCCATGGGTGTTTGAAAATCTTTTTTGAAGCTACTCGTCATTTTAGTGGTTTGGAATTTCCCACGTCTAATGTCTTCTTTCCAGATGTTTGTGAGATTCAACTGAGGTTGTGAGTGGATGAACAATGAACATGACTACATTAAAGAGATGTGTATAACTATAAAGGAAAATTTTGATAAATATTGGGATTATTGTTGTATACTATTAGTGGTTGTTGTTGTGTTTGACCCTAGATTTAAAATGTAATTAGTGGAGTATTTTTTTTATAAAGATTTATGGTTCAGAAGACGCTCAATCATATATTTATAAGGTCCGATGGAGTTTGGATAAATTATTTATTGAGTATGAAAAAGTTTCATTCTTGTGATGGCAAACACATCTAATGAGACAAGTTCTAGCACATCAACACACTCTTCTTTGTGTGATTTTGATCAATGGTGTGACGCATTACACGCTACGGTGAACAAAAAGTCAAAATTAGATACATATTTAGTAGAGTCTAAATTCTCAAGAACAGATGCGTTTAATATATTGAATTGGTGGAAAAGAAATAGTCCATGGCTAGCAATATTATCCAAGATAGCATGTGATAGTTTAGCAGTTCTAGCTACTGCGGTTACATCAGAGGCGACATTTAGTGTTGGAGGACGAACAAATGATCCATCAAGATCTTGCTTAGGCCCGAATATTGTAGAGGCATTGATAGTAACAAATAATTGAATATGATTTTTTTTTAAAACATATTGTAAATGAAATTACTTCATTTTATTTTTTTTCATATTATTTTTAATTAATTATTTTTTATTTTATCAGGTTAGCTGGATTGAAGATGAGCTTTTAATAGAAAATTTTTTGAACAGTTTTCTTTATAAAGATTTTTTGTGCAATTTTCATTTCTATATCCCCTGCACCTAGATCCAAACGCACATATAAAATGGACGTCCATACATGAGTCCAAGTCTAAGCGAACGGAGACCTAGACACGTACACACTAGGCTAAGCGGGGCTAACCCTGAACAGAGTGCGCAAAACCAAATAAAACAAGCATGCGGAAGCAACACAGGATCAACAAAAGGGGCTATCCTAATATATATATCATATCAACAATGGCTACAAGCCCAAAATATTACAAGTACTCGAAACCGTGAAGATATACATATTCAATCCATAATACATGCCAAAATGAAACAAGAGTAGCAAAAGTAATTACAATGTATGTAACCTCGACCTAGACTCGGAAGTAAGACACAACAAGACGACTTCCCCACCTAGCACGAGAAACCTACAACTAAAGAGTGAAGAAAGAGGGGTCAGTCTACCCATTTGACTGAGTGAAGGGGCTGAACACACACCCACGTAAATACATATAGAGAGCAAAGCATAAATTCAAAAGGGAGGCCTATCATGAACCGAGTCGGGGTTTTGCAATCCAAATCCGTTTTACAAAAGAGATACATATAGATACAAAGAAATCCCAACTCGTTTCACAATTACCAATAATAAGGGAAACATAAAACCCGGCGAGAACGGGTATCCTTCAACTTCATAGACTCATAAAAGTTTAATTCATAAATTCAATCCGCCTCAACTTCTTGGTGATCGGGTAGCTTACCCATTTCACCCATAGAGATGTATATACACACGGGGTAGCTAACCCATGTTGTGCTTTCCCCTCTTATTCACCGAGGGCTCAAGATCATACGCCTTACAACTGCACGTATGTCTCAAATGGAATGTGCACAGGGGTCACAACCGGCGACCCCGATGGTCGTTCCGGGTCTCCCTTACCCACAATCTGAGGGCCCAAAACCATGAAAACATACCAACTCCCATCTTTCAGGGCATAATCGCTAGACTCAAAAGGAAACATACAAGGGATTCAAATCAAGCTCATATACACTCATACTTATACCATTTTCATAAAACCAAAGGTGAGTCACAAATCAAGCTCATATCATAATCACACTCTTATTTATACGTAATAGTTATATATCACATGGGGATTCAAATTCAATTCATATAAAGGCCATAGGATTCCACTATATAAACCTAACCCTCACCTTGAAGCAAAAAGGAGTGCAGAAGTGGATCGGAGTGAGCTACGAACACCTAAACCTCGGGTTCCTTGACTTTCGGAGGTGGAGCTGAGATAAAGAAACACAAACCTAAGACTTAGACTCAATAATGAACTAAATAGATGCTCGGCAATGCATATGAATGCAATGGATGCGAATGAAAGCATAAATATACCATAAACGCATAATGAACCATATCTCCAATATGAGCATATAAAATCATACCAAATTAGAATATAATCAAGGAAACACATATATAATCATGTTATAACAACTTAGGAATCATATTGGGGGTGGGAAACATGCTTAGAAGGCATAATAAATGAAGAAATGACGAAAGAAAGTGTCCGGTGAGGCTGGACCATATCAACGGCCGTTGGGAATCCCTTCCTTAATTCCAATGGCCGTTGAAATGAGCAGTAGCACCCTAGTTTGTATGCCCATTCCAACGGCCGTTGGAACTCAAGAACAAAGTTCCAACGGTCGTTGATCTGCTCAGTTCCAACGGTCGTTGATCTGCTCCAGCGACCCAAAACCCTGTTTTATGCAATTTTTGGCCAAAAACAACACTTAGGCTGCTTAAACACTTCAAATCCAATCCTAATTCATATATAATCAATATAATTCATTCAAGAACATATAAGACATCAAATAGCATCGAGGGATCAAAGATTTATACTCAAATTTCCAACTAAGCATTCAAACGCGCACATATGGCCCCAACGGCAAGATTGGATTCAAAATAGCCCAAATGAAATCAAAACTCAGCCAAAACGCACCAAAGTACTCAAGACACACCAATAACACCATATAGAATCAATATGCACAAATTGGGGTGAAGGGTCCAAGTGATCATCCACAATCTCAAGCCAAAACTCAACTTTCATGCATAGAACCTTCATATATGCACATATCGTCACCAATGGAAGCAATAAACCAAGAATTCATGCAATTCTCCAAAAACCCAAATTCACCATAAATACCACATTCTCCTATCTCAACTACCAAGCCAAGAATTCAATAAATAACTCAAGAAATAGCATTCATTACACCTATATGCACATATAAGAGCAACAAGAGCCATGGAGATGCAAGAGTGTAACACATGCCCCAAACCCTTCATTCTCATGCCATACTCAATCCCAACAATCCCACCATGAAATCCATGAAATGAATGCATATACGGAGTCACATAAATACAAGGATCATAAATACATGCTTACCTAGAAGAGAAATACAAGAAAAAAGGGGTTCTTGAGCTTGGAGCTTGGAGCAACAATGGAGGAAATGGCTTGGGGTTTCACTTTTCTTTCTTTTCTTGGTTTTGTCCATGAGGAAGAGTGAGGGGGAGAGAGGGAATGCTGATGGTTTGGAGAGAAGGGAGAAAAGTCTCCCAAAAAGCATGATTTGGGGGTCCCACCAAGTGTATTTTGTACGTGAGTGTATACGAGTCGATATAAGGGTCAATATGAGATCAAAAAAATACGTGGTTAGTCTCATTGAATCCCATTTACCAAATGGAATACAATGAAGGTGTTGGAACTCGATTCCGAGCTCCCTAGCTCAAGAAACGACTTAAGGACTCAAAAAGGTCATAATTACCTAAACATTTAAAAACTTGACATTTGAGTCCAAAACTAATTACACTAAGGCCCAAAACAAGTCTAAAACATGTAAAAGAGTCCAAAAGACATATAGTTCATATTAGGCATGCTCGGGAATTCAAAACACAAGAATTCAATTTATGCGATTAATCGAAATTCAATTAAGCAAATAGTTCAATTGGTCAAATAAACATATTATTATGAATGTAATGCTCCAATTAAATATGAAAATAAATTTAAAAACAATAATTAAACCCACACGTGATACAAACCTGTATGTGTGAAGAGTCGGGCTGTCACAACATATCTCTATTCTAGTCTAAAAACAGGATCAAAGGTATCTTCAGGTTGAAAGACAAGATTGTCAACATAATTTCCACTGTCACTTGAACAAATACTATTAAAGTCAGCTTCACAAGAATCTATAATTGAGCCACTTTAAGTTTCACTCTCAGATTTTTCAGCAGCCTTAACCCCTGCATATTCTCCCTCAGTGTCTATATATCTTATATACTCATATCATCATTATGACCCTTTGCACCCCTCAAATTAGCCTCAAAGTCACTATCATCAGATTCTGTGTTCGGAACATATTCGACTTTACTTTTCCCCCTATCAACAACCAAATTATCACCTTTAACAAGAGCCAACTTATCCACATCGTCATCATTAACAGGACCAAAATTAACATGAACTTGTGTTGTTTTGGCATTAGAAACAACTTTCCCCCACTTTGCCCCCATATCAATTTCATCTGTTTCATGGATCTGTTTCAGAGTCTCAATTTCAAATGGTTTGGAAATAGTTCAAACTCCAACCAATAAAATGTCAAGTACCCTGTACTCCTGAACACTATTAAATTTCAGCAATGTTTCGATATCATTTTCATAACCAATCATTTGGAACTTTTCTAAATTATCCAAGTAATATAAGTGTCTTTCACTAGTGTACCCCAATATATCACACATTGCATCCAAGACATAAAGATGAAAATCTCTCTTGTCAACGTAGTCAAACTAGCTTACCTAACCACCAATATACTTAATTCTACAGGTACACTTGATTGAACCCCTATGGTAAATTGCGACAGTGAAATTCCACTTATTGCGTGATCCATCTGTAAAAAAAATCAGACAAGGCATGCTAAAGTCAGAATAGTATATTGGGTAATACTTTATAGGGAATAAAATACTCCATGATAAAAAAAAAATAGACCACCAAATGGGGCCAAAGATAAGAAAAAAGATGCAACGGATGAAAACAATGACAAATATAGAACACGTGACCCTACAATTTCTCCCTTTTGACTAACAATGCCATTTTTCTGAGTGATTTCTTAAGAAAAAGGTTGAATCTTTTCCTTACCATACTTTAGCTCTTTATCTCCAAGACTTGTTGGTCTAAGGAGTGATTGCACATGATCTAAAGTTCATTTCCTTGTTCCAAAGCTGGCCATAGCCAAAATTACATATGGTTTAATAATGACGGATTGAGATGTTAAGAAGAGAAGAATGAAGAAAACCCTTTAGGGTTATACGCTGCTGTTTTGAAGTTGAAAAGTTTTGATGAGTTTTGTTTGATTGCACTTTTCCATTTTAGACAATACCCTTTATTTTAATATTTAATTATTTGGGTTTTGATACGTTGCATATTCGTTGAATGATTGAGCTTAAATTGTGATTTTATGTCCCATAGTCTAAATATGGATGATTAATTGGTTTAATGTTTCATTGTAGGAAATTATAATTTGCAAGAATTTGAAGAAAAATGGACTAAATTGCGCTAGACCCCTTTGGCTTCGGATCACGCTATTGGAGAAGAATTTATTTAATTTTGGAGTTGGTGGAAGCACGTTATTAAGGGGATGTTACTTAATTCAAATTTGATTAAATTGACACCTTGAGCTTTGAATTGTAGACTAAGTCCGAGTCCATTACTTGACAAAGGGAATCTCACTTTTGTTAACAACTTGGGAGAATTCATTAGGTGCTTCTTGGAGATTTAAAGACCTCACATGCATCATTGGAGGAAAGCCCATTTTAATTCATGAATTGCCTACATGTGCACATGGATAGAAAGTCCACTAAGCCCACATAATGAGGCACTCAACAACGAAATCAACTTGGGGCTTTTGATAACTGAAATTATAAAGACAATTAAAGGCACTTAAAGGTATTTACTTGGGGAGAATAAGACATGGTGAACGTGCTAGAGTTAGTGGCCTTAGTTGCACTTCTTTGTTGGAGGATCGTGGGGAGAACATCATGGAAGAGGAAGTTGGGATTTAAAAGGGGATGTACGGGACTGCACCGGACATGCTTGGAGGAAGAGAAAGACACAGCAACACGAGAGCTTTCTTTCTTGTTTTTCTTTATTTTTGGATTATAATTTTGAACCTTGATTTGTTTAGTTTCGATTGAATATCTAGTTCGTTTTAGTTGGGATTTTCCTAGTATGCATTAGGTTTTGTGAGACTACTTCTTTTTGTTGATTAATTCAAGTTATCTATTTTATTTTCGATTTCACGTCATTGAGTTTGATTTATTCTTTGATTTAGAGCTCGAATCTTAGAATTTTCAATACGTATATAGCTAGTTAATCTATTTGGTGGAATTAGTCGGATAATTAACAAACGAAGTGGCAATCAACACTAGATTATTAAGTTTGGCTGAATTTGTGTTGTGGAATAAATTGGTCTAATTAGACGAAGTAGGAGTTCTCACTAAGTCAATTAAGGTTAGTGTTTCTTTAGCTCGTAAAGCAACTAGTTAATTGAATCGTAGAGGGAGTTTGCGAAAAGGTTATTAACTAGTTAGGGAATAGTCTTTAGGAGTTTCTTTAGATTATTCTAAAAATATGATGAAACGAGGGAGTCATAGGGATTATCTAGTACCTATAGCTAGCCTAACGTGGAATTAATCACCCAATCAATGATCATAGTCTGATGCATATGAAGAGAAATCCCGACTATTTGTTATCTACTGAGTTTATTCAAGTTTAATTTACGTCCCAATTTAGTTCAAGTTAAATTTTCATTTGTTTAATTAGTTTACTTTTAATTTAATCGTATATCTCTAAACCCCCCATCTTTTAATTATTTATTTCGTTCCTTGGCATATTAAGAGTTACAATTTCACCCAATTTTCTTGGATCGACCCCTCTTACCACTATTTACAATTTATTTGTATTCGGTACTTGGAAATTTATTTTTGGTGGTCTCGACACCCATCAGGTTTAATTTTTGAGATACAAACTTGAGTTTTTTTAACTTCAGCCCACATGTGTATAGACAGCCGTTAATGTTTCCGTCTATTTTTTCTAATTTTGGACTAAATGTGTCGAAATTAAAATATGCGGGACTATCCAAGAAACTAAGGGACGAAAAAAAATCAACCTTTAATATATGGGACTAAATGTGCAATTTTCTCTTTTATTTATCTTTCAACTATGATATGTATTGTGACACCCCAGTTTTTTTGATCGACAGGGCTGGCACCACTTGTTAATTTTCTTGTGTATTTTATTTGTTTAATTTACTCTTTCTTGTTGCTTAACATGATTTTATTATTTTTAATTCTACGACTCCGTACGTTGTGGGACCCTATTTTCAACTCTTTAAGTGTTTAGAGGCCTATTTGCAATTTTCTCTTTTAGGGATTTTTTGGTCATTTCTCGTCCGGTCGAGAGTTCGACCTATTTGACCCCTTCAATGCGTTCGGGGCATCGAAACATGTCCGTAGACTCTAAGTTTGTCCCATTTGGACGTCGTTAGCTCATTCTACATGTTTTCTCGCACATGAGGACTCGGAATAAAATATCCGGATCCTTGTTGGACTAATCAGAATTCTTCACCGCTCTCTCTCTCTTCACCCTCTCTCTCTAATAGTTTACACACACCCACGGTATTTTTACATGCACAATTCAAACTCGACCGTTTCTCTACAAAATTTGATGAACTAATAGTCGAAATCGAAGTTCTTGAGACAAAGATTACGATGGCGAAGATGAAATCAAAATCTGACCGACGATCAAGGAGATATGGCGGCTCAAAGTTCGAAAATCGCGCCAAGTTTTTGGCAGCAACTTCGACAGCCTCATTCGGCCTTTTCCGACGACGAAATCTAGCGAAATTAGTATGCAAATCGAACATCTCGACGAGCCCTACAACATGGAGGTGGTCTCATGGCCTGAAACAGCCTGGTGACTGAGTTATTGGCTGAAAAAAGTAGCAACGGAAATGCAAGAACCAAAGGTAACGAAATGCTACCGAAGTGGTAAGGAATGTTTGGAATGTTTTAGCAGGCAACGAGCTTTAAGACTGAGATGGAAAATTTTGAGAATAATAAACAAAAAAAGGGGACAAGGATTCCAAGAGAATCAACATCATCAACTTCTTGTTAAGGGACGAGTACAAACTCAATCTCCCAAGCCCGAAATGATCGACTCTCTGTACAAGTGAGCCTCAAATTTCGAAGATGATGGAATTATGAGAGAGCTTCTATTGGACTTTTATGTCAGCTATGGGGAAAGAAGTCGGACCAAATTATCATATTCCGTATTGGTGTTACCAAGAGTTAATTCAACCAAGTGCTAAACATTGGACTGAACCAAATTATTCATCTAAATTCTCCCAATAAAGTTCAACCAAGGACGGCGATTAATAATAAAGTATATCATCCAAGGAACTATGGACCACAGTGTTTAGCAAAGATGAGAAATTCGGCCATGGAATAAAGACCGGGCGATTATTAAAATATCGAACACATCAAGGACTTCGAGACTTGACACAATGAATCAGGGAATCTCCAACAAGAAATTGAGTGTTGAATAGGATTAATATGTAGCACCCCGCACGTGAGGCACCACATCCCCCGCACTAAGGTCCGACCTGGATATCGAAATGAAAAATTCCGCACCCAGATCTTTCCCTAGCGAACGGGTGATAAACCAAAAACCTCCTAAGCTAGGCGGAACGTAGGCCCTGCCAATCAAACCACACAGCAGAGTGTAAACAACCGAAGGCTTAAACTCAATCACATGTATTGGCCACGGGCCTGCAGAAAATTAAACATGCAATCCACAAGCAACTTGGGCTCCTCAGGCCTCTTTTGAACTAATAAATAACTCAACAAAGGTAACTTATTAGTAAAATTAATCACATGCGTTGAAATTCACATCATAGCCTACAAATCTAATCGAATAAATTACATATGCAAGTGCAAGGACTCACGGACTCTACAAACCGACTCAAAGACTCGACACAACTCCGCCT
>JBBMKE010311644.1:0-13580 GCA_037834125.1 Lippia alba | reverse complement strand
TCGAATTTCATGTCGTCCGCCATTTTTTGGGGTTCTCTGTAATTTTGATTCTTCAAGGATTGGTTGAGAAGATATAGGAGGAGGACTTGTTGATGGTCAACTATGGGTTCGTATCGTATGTATGATGTGCACACCAAATTTGACTTGAATTTTGGAAGTGTCGTGTGTTTAAACTGCGTGCATCTAGATGGGCTATAAATTATGGTGATGACTGGTTTAGTTTGAAGTCGCGGTTTTTTTTTTTCTCTCTTTTTTCAAAGGAACAGGACAGATGAATTTCTTAATTCCTTGACTCAGCTAATACGGAAGTTGAAATAGTATCCGGGGTGTCGAAATCCCATTCTTAATATTAAGGGAATTTCGCTGTCAAAAAAAAAAAAAAATATTAAGGGAGTTTCTAATTAATTTATGAGCAACATAATTTGATTGGACGTCCGATAACTGACATAATATGATTGATTAGCCAATGATCGGTCTTTTGATTGAAATTTTAATTTATTTATAATTATTTTAGTATGGCGTTGCATCGATTACACTTGGCTGTTAATTTGGTTGTCATTAGCGTTGCCTCCAACTCCGCGTAACTCCTTTCCCTTTACCTTGTCGTCTAATAATCATTCCACATCCCACACAATGAATAATTAAAAGTAATTTCAAATTATATTTAATTCTCCATATTAGTTAGACTATCTGATCATTTTTAATTAATATTTATTATATTATACAAATATATATAATCAAATATTATTATTACATTGATCGCGTCGAAATTCAGTGACCGGATAGAACTCGACTGGATCACTCGAAATTTGTAATTTTGCAGGAACTCGATATAGTTGACCTGAAAGATGGAACAGAAAGTGAACTAGAATGACCAATAGGGACAAGTAGGGTTTTACCCTATGTCGGCACTCCGACGCTCAAGTCAGTATTCGAGTACAGGTATGTCGATGTCTCAGACTTAAGCGTATTAAATGCGTGTGTAAATGACATAAATGAGGGGGTTACCTGACGGTGTGAGTTGGACTTGTCCGTACCGGTGTCAGGAGCATTAAATGCTGCCTGTTCCTAGTACGGTCCGCCGTAGAGCATTTAATGCTGGTGGCGGCGCCAAGTGGGGACCGTTGGATGCTCGAATGGAGATCGACCAAATACGTGTCGGTCGAGTTTTATCCGACTAGCCTCTTTTGGCTGTTTTAAGGGTAGCGTGGCGTATGTGTGGTCGGCATCATTCGACTGAGCTTCCCTGTCGACCTAATGACTAATGAGGGCTTGCGGGTCCCAGGAGTTGGTTGTTACCTTGTCTCCTACGTGGCATATCTGCCAGGTGGAGTTTGCCAGATGGGCCACGTGTTGCTCACGTGGCATTACGGTTTTGGCCCACGTCATTAGCCCCCGATAGGCGGCGTCATGGGACACGTGGCGGCCGCCTATTGATCCTCTGGAGTGGGCACCAGGGTAATGATAGTGACGGTTCGCCTTCGGAGTTCCCGCTCAAACACTCCCTATATAAGGCCCCCTAATTACTTCATTTTACTCCTTACTTAGCGATATTCAGAGAGCCAAAGAGATCGGGAGCATTCGAACATCAAGCAAGGAATCCGGATTATTAGGCAGACTTCAACCGGTGAGTTTCTTCACTCAACTTTTTCGATTATTGCATGTTCTTTTATTTCTTTGAATTATCGCATGTGAGTGAGAGGCAAATCCCATCTCGACTTGCATTCGACCTCTTTCCCTGACACCAAACCCCTTGATCATTATTTCGAGGAGAAGATTTACCGAAAGGGATTTTTAGTCGAGTCAATCTGATCTTGTTGTGGGATGTCTTCACACATATCTTCAAATTTGGGAAATTCGAGCGAGGAGACTAGCACCAGCTCAGATTCTAGTGTAGCTAGCTCGCGTAGGAACGAGCCGAGAAATTCGAGAGAGGCCTCTGACAGAGAGGTTGATGTAATGAGTAGGTCAATGGACTTAGGTGACAGGCATTCGACGTCTCCGACGCATACAGTTATATCGGCGGAACCGGTCACCGTTGATGGCGACGCCACACTTGATCGACAAGGAAATGCCATATGGATCGAACCAGCAGGGATCAGACAAAGAGGAAGATTCTATACATATCCCTTATGGCAAGAAATCCCCCGATCGAGTACTTTTAAAAGATGCCCGGTTCATTACATGCAAAATTACTGACAAGATGTTGGCCGACCTTCGCGACATACTATTTGGGGGCGAGGTGGTCCCGGAAGGTTATCAAGTGTTACGACCTACCACGGGGCAAAGGCTGACCGATCCTCCCGAGGTGCATTGCGATCCATTGGAAACATGTCAACTCGGGTTTTAGGGTTCCGATCGATGAAGAAACCCTTGAACTGCTGAACCATTTCAATATCTGCCCGACCCAACTGATGCAGAATGCCTACGCCATGATAAATGACATTCGAGTGCTTATGAGATATTTTGAGATCCCGATGGTCGGTGTCATAAAGGAGCCCTTTAAGGCAAAAATATCGAAGGAGAAGTCTGGCTCTGGTTATGGCTTCATTCAGATGGCGTTTAAATCGAGCCATAAGTTTATGACGTCACCGACCTCGTCGCATGGGGTCGATTGGAAGAAACAATTCGTCTTCATTGAAAGCAAGAAGGGTTGGCCCGGGTTGAATAATAGGGTTTGGAACTGGAAGCTTTGTAAAACATTTCCTCCGGGTGTCCCACGATGGTCGAACGTTTTCATAAGGGACTTACTCAATCTCGGGGTTTTCGATTGCAAACAGTTGATCGAAGAGAAGATGTTAATCAACTTCGGCATAGCCCCCGGGATCCCAAGCAGAAGATTTGACCCTGGTACCGGAATAATCGAGTGAATTTCTCGAGTGGAGGGTTGCTTGTGCTTGTGTTTATAAGATTTTACTCTTTTCTGTGGATTTTCTTTCGATTCGCTACATGAATTTCCCGCTCTTTTGCAGATAAAGAAATCATGAGTCGTTTGAACCAACTTTTCGGTGACATGGCCGACCTCGATGAAGAAGAGGTTGTGGTCGAGGCTGCCAAGGCTGTTGCACATCACAAGACAGCCGATGCACCCGTGCCTCAACCTTCACAAGCTGCCCCAACGGCTCCTCCGACACAAGCTACACCACCACAAACTCGACCTGCCCCGATAGCGGGAGGCTCGACTGTGCCGGTTGGTTCCGAGGCTAAAAAGAAGGACAAGGTTGTGGCCGAACAAGGTGATGGACGGAAAAAGTCGAAAAAGAGTAAGAAGGATGTCCCAAAAATTCCTCGGCCGATTATCACGAGCAAGGAGAAGGACACTGCGCAGGCTGGGGAAGCAAATCGAAAGGTACTGTTTCGTCGTCGGATCTGCCGACTACTCCTTCCATAACCAAAAAGACTTCGGCTCCATTTTTCCTGGAGGCCATCCGAATGGCAAATCGGCCCTTCAAAGCCCCAAGACCGATGTTGCCGACTTCATCAAAATGCTAAAGATCGCAGAGCTCCATCTGCTCGGCGAGCTTTCACTTAGGAAAGAGGATGGAACGTACCGCAGACTGGGGTCAAATCCTCGACATGACCGAGCTGTTGGTGCCGCCTACCATGGCTTCCAAACCCCAATCGACCACCGCTCGAGGTGGCAAATGGCAGACATCGAACTGGAGATGAGTGCAGCCATCAAGGCAGTTGGGGTAAGTCTTTGAGCGTTTTGTCTGAAGGATTTACTCAACATGCTCTAATCGATATTTGCATGCAGTTTGTGCAGGACCTGTTCCACATTAGCCGATGGGCACAAGTTTACAAGGAGGGAAGGGCCAAGCTGGAAACGAAGGCATCCGTAGACTCGGAGGTAGAAGGACTCAGGAAGAGGGTCGAGGACTTAGAAATGGATAAAACCCTACTAAGTTTGAGACTCGAATCAGCGGAAAAGTCGAGGGATGAGGCGGCGGAGAATGCAAAGATATTCAAAGAGCAGCTCGATGGCAAGTTGAAGGAGCTGATCGAGGTACACGAGGAGCTCGAGGCCCAATCAGTCAAAACCATTGAGGCCTTTCAGAATGGGGAAAGAGCAGGGCAAGTGGAGGGAGCTCAAAAGATTATCAGCCGGGTCCATGAAATATTTTCCCAAATTATGGCTGACTCGGAGCTTTACGAAATTTACAGGTTTATGAAATCTCCCGCCTTCAAGCGAGCAACGGTTCCATTCGACATTTCCTATATGAAAGAGGGTTTTGAACTTTATCTGGCATAATGCCGCGCGGCGGGTTATCTTCCGGTGGAGATCGACCGCTCCAAAATCGGGATTCGATGCCCTGATCCACGACCACCTCCTCAACTCGAAGAAGCTGCCCCCACTGAGACGATTAACTGGAAAGAGCACGAGTTCGGCTTTACCATCAACTTGGCCAAAGCCATCTGCGCCAATCGCCTGGAGAACCCGGACAAATTGCCTCATGTGGTCGATATCAACGCGTTGCGGGAGGCAAGACTCTTGAAGAAGGCCTTCCCTGAGATGGAATTTGAAGACGAGGCTGAGGCTGAGGCGGAGGAGGAGCTCGATTGACGGCCGGCTCGATGGATAGCTGTAGGCGGTTTAGATTTCTTTTCCGTTTTTAGTTTCGTTGTTTTTCAATTTTCTGTATTTTTTCCTTTTTTGCAAGTACCAAGTTGACCGGGGCGGCCGACGAGTACTCCCGACATGAAAATCCAAATGTAGTACCTGAGTCGGCTTTAATAGTCGGCTCTTATATTTATTGAATTTTATTTCTCAACCTTTTTGTGCGAGGATTTTGAGAAGCTT
Source organism: Lippia alba (assembly GCA_037834125.1). NCBI lineage: Eukaryota > Viridiplantae > Streptophyta > Magnoliopsida > Lamiales > Verbenaceae > Lippia > Lippia alba. The sequence goes on along the minus strand of JBBMKE010311644.1, from coordinate 8,779 downwards.
CCTTATTTGTTATTAACCAAACTATTTAACTCGACAGGGAGATTATGATAGTCAGATAACTCGAGTACTCTTTATTGATTAGAACACAACAAAGTCTATACAAACATTTAAGCGTAAAACTTCCTAAGGTTGTGCGCATTCCATGATCGAGGTACTTGGGTACCATCCATTTGCTCGAGATGGTAAGCATGATTTTTCCCAATTTCAACGATTCAAAAAGGTCCTTCCCAGTTTGCATCGAGTTTTCCGACGAGCCGTGTTACGTCGACTCTTTTGAGGACCAAATCTCCCACCCGAAATTGTCGAGGGCGGACGTTTTGGTTGTAGCTCCTGGTCATTGATGCTCGATATTATTGCATTCGTCTATACCCTTGCTCCCTTTTTTCTTCAATTGTGTCCAGCTCGAATTGCCGGTTCTCCTGGTTCCGATCGGCTTGGAAGTAAGTCACTCGAGAAGTGGGATGGAGCAATTCTGTCGAGATCATCGCCTCGGAGCCATAGACCATCGAAAATGGTGTTTCTCCAGTAGCAGTACGTGGAGTGGTCCGGTAAGCCCACAGGACTCCGTCGAGTTCTTCGGCCCAGTCACTCTTCTTAGCTTCTAGTTTGATTTTGCAATTTTGCACTATTGTTCGATTGGTCACCTCAATCTGCCAATTCGCCTGGGAGTGTCCGACAGATGTAAACCTCAAACTCCCAACCCGGCACAATATCGCTTGAACTATTTGCTGCAGAACTGAGGTCCATTATCGCATATCAAAACTCTTGGCACCCCAAATCTGCAGATGATATTCTTCCAGAGAAAATGGGTCACTCCTACAAAAGTGGTCTTGTGAACCGATGCCGCCTCGATCCATTTGGTGAAGTATTCTATGCACATGATAGCGTATCGATGCAGTTGAGGAGCTAGCAGAAATGGCCCAACTATGTCGTTTCCCCATTGGTCGAATGGCCATGCAATCTCAATGGGAATCATTTCGCCAGGATGTTGATGGGCTAGGTTGGCATGCTTCTGGCAGCTTGGGCACTTTCTCGCAAAGTGTATCGCGTCTCTTATCATTGTCGGCCAGTAGTACCCTGCTCGAGAAACCTTCTTAGCTAGGGTCCGGCCAACTGAGTGGTTTTCGCAAGATCCAGCGTGCACTTCCTCGAGGACCTCTTTGGCCTGGGATTGTCGTAAGCATCGTTTAGCTGGCTCACGGAAGGACATATTGAACAGCAGTCCGCTCGAGTCGATGGTATAGCTTGTAGATCGAGCTATGTGCCGTCTTCTCTCTATTTTGTTCTCCGAAAGTATTCTGTCTCTGGGGTAGAGGACGATCTCGTCGAGCCAACAAGGCTCAGCTGGGTCGAGGCTCATAACTTCCATGCTGGAGTCTATCGATCGCGAAGCATTCAAGAAGAAAGTGATCGACCTATCACTCGTTCCTCGCAGTCCGTTAGCCACCTTTGAGAGCGCGTCGGCTTTTTTGTTTTTCTCGCGGGGGATTTGTTCGACTGAAAAATGTTTGAATCTTGACGCCCACATTTTGACCAAGTGGAGGTATTTCACCATCGATTCTTTCCTTACCTCATATGTTCCATCGTACTGACTCGCCACTAATTGTGAATCCGTGAGGACAATCAAGTGCTCGACTCTTTGCTCCTTAGCTATTCTTATTCCCGCGATGAAGGCCTCGTACTCAGCCTCATTGTTCGTGGACGGGAATTCTAGGCAGATGGCATAATTGAACTCATCTCCTTCACACTTCTGAGGCACACACCGGCTCCTCCCCCTGAAGAGGTCGAGGAACCTTCCTCCTCCAGAAAGTCGGCCAGTACTTGCGCTTGGTACGCCGTTCTCGGCTGATACGTTAAATTGAACTGCCCAAGCTCGATAGCCCACTTGGTTAGTTGGCCAGAGCAATCGGGTTTGTCCATAACCTGCCGGAGCGGTTGATCGATGAGGACAGTGATGGAATGAGCCTGGAAGTACGGCTTGAGTCGTCGGGCAGTGTGGACCAATCCGAAAGCGAACTTCTCGATTTGAGAGACCGGGTTTCAACCCCATGTAGGACTTTGTTGACGTAATAGACCGGCATGTGCTTTCGGTCGCGAAGGGCAACAAAGACTGAGCTAACAGCTTCTTCCGAGATAGCTAGATATAGGTAGAAGATTTCTCCGGGCTCGGGCTTAGTGAGCAGCGGTGGCGACTCGAGGTACTTCTTCAATACGTCGAATGCCTGCTCGCATTCCTCAGTCCACTTGAAGTCCTTAATGTTCCTCAGAATTTTGAAAAACGGGAGGCTCTTATCGTCCGATCTAGATATAAATCTATTCAGTGACACGATTCGGCCGACTAAGCGTTGTACATCACAAACAGTTTTCGAGCTTTCAAGGTCGCGGATCGCGCTACTGTTCTCAGGGTTCACCTCGATTCCTCGCTGACTAACCATGTAGTCCAAAAACTTTCCTCCCCCGACCCCAAATGTACACTTAGTAGGATTCAACTTCAGATTGTACTTCCTCAGGAGGTCGAATGTCCGACTAAGGTCCGCCAGATGATCACACGACTTGGGCGACTGAACTATCATATTGTCAACGTAAACTTCCATTGACTTCCCTATTTCCCCTCGAAAATTCGATTAACAAGCCTTTGGTAAGTTGCCCCTGCGTTCTTGAGCCCAAATGGCATCACTTTGAAGCAGTATATACCTTTGGAGACAACAAATGCCGTTTTGTTTTCGTCCTCGGGTGCCATGAATGTCTGATAGTAGCCTTGAAAGGCATCCATCATATCAGCATCTCGCAACCCGCAGTCGAGTCGACCAACTGATCAATGCGGGGCAACGGATAAGGGTCTTTAGGGCAGGCTTTATTCAAATCAGTGAAGTTGTTGCACATGTGCCATTTCCCTTCGGCTTTGACGACGAGTACGACATTGCAAAGCCACTCGACATAATTGGCTGGGATAATATAACCGGCGTCCAGAAGTTTATTCACCTTGCCCTCGATTATCTCGTTTCTCTTGGCGCTTTGATTTTAGAGCTTTTGCTTGATCGATTTGAAGGAGAGATCCACATTGAGGTGGTGCATGATGATCGATGGATCGACCCCTACCAAGTCGCTCGCACTCCAAGCGAAAACATCCGCGTTGTCCTACAAAAATTGAATAAGCAGGACCTGCTCCTTCTCCTTTCCAGGCTCGGCCTTGCCGACATTGGTGATTTTTCGGCTTGACCAGATTGTAATAGTATTTGAATGGTTTGGCTGGAGGCCTCGACTCGAGCTGCAGCTTCCACTTTCCTTTGCTTTTTTGGCTTGTTTAGAAATTCGAACTGGGCCCCCCGGATCTGTTGAGTCAAAATCCTCGATCTCATCTTCACTTCCATCAAGCAGATCGAGTGCGGGGATAATCCGCTGATCAGGCAGTTTTACCTTCTCCATTCAAATCGAGTAACACTACCAAGCCATTGGCACATCACACCTCAACTCCCCTATTCCGGCCGGGGTCGGGAGCTTTATCAACTGATGATAGGTCGAAATTACTGCTCAAAAATCGGGTTCTTCAGAAAATTATGTTATACGCGGATGGATGATCGACTACTAAATACTCTACTTCGACTGTCGCCCTCTTAGGAAAAGTTCCCATGGAGGTGATCAATTTTACTCGACCTTGGGGGTAGACCTCAAAGCCCCCGAAGCCGGTTAGTGGCGTTTTTAGTGGTTCGAGTCGAAGTTTTTTAGTAAGGTTCATTCGATTAAGAGTCGCGGGGTAGATAATATTCACAGAGCTTCCATTATCAACGAGGGTTTTAGATACATCATAATTGGCCACGTCGAGCGTGACCACCATCGGACAACTAGGCGTTTCGCCCTCCCATGGTGGCTGGCCGACGAGGTCCTTACTACTAAAAGTGACCTCCTGATCTGCCCAGCTATTCTCTTGTTCGACCTCCATTACCTCGTGTGGCCCATAGTAGCTTCTCTGTGCCTCTCTCCTCGTCCTTTTTCGAGTCTACTTAGTGTATCCGCCCGCGGGCCCTCCGGCAATCATTTGATTCTTCCGAGATATGGGAGGTTCTGCTCTCTCCCCAACGGCTGCTTCGCATTGCGGTCTCTCGATGGGCTGCGTTCCTTTCTTTCCTCTGCTCGGGTACCGAATTCGTCGAGCTTCTTAACAAACTCTTGAAGGTGCCCGCCCTTAATCAACAGTTCGACCTCATCCTTCAAGGCAAAACACTCTGAGGTGGCGTGGCCGGTCTGCCGATGGAAATGGCAATATTTGGGCGAGTTCTTTGTCTTTGGGGTCTCCTTGATCGGCCGCAGGGCATTGAATAGGTGCTTGGGGTCCACGCCGTATACTTCCTCAATCGGGCAACTTAGGGGAGTGTAATATTTCTTTTGGCTCGACCCCGAGGCCTTTTCTGACTTGCCCTTGAAATCCCTTCTCGATTTGACCCTAATCGGTGGACTAGTGACTGGAAGAGGCGCAAGGGCAACTCGACTGGCTGTGCACACCTCTTCGAGCCTCATCCAGTCACTGGCAATCTCCAGGACCCTAGGGATCAAGTCTGGATTTTCTCGGACTATCTCGTCCGCGCAGCCTTTATCTTTGAGGGCGCCGTAAAGAGTTCTCACGAGCATGTCCACACTCGGCGTCTCTACCTGTACCGTGGCCCGAGAGAATCGTGTGAAGAAATCCCTTAGAGACTCCCCATCCTTCTGTACGATGCTGTAAAGGTAGGTGGAGGGGAGTTTGTCCCCTTTGACCAAGGAGAAGTGGGCTATAAAGTAGTCGATCAGGTCGTCATATCTCTTTATGCTTCTGGCCGGCAGTCTTGAGAACCAATCTCGGGTAGCCCCCACCAAGGTGGTGGCGAAAATCTTGGCTCGGACATGGGGGAAATGCCCGAACATGCTGACCTCGATTTCGAAGCGGTCGACATGGCGTTCCGGATCGGAGGTGCCATCGTAATGGGGCAGGTTGGTCGACATTTTATCCTCTGCCATTGCTTGGAGGATCTCATCCGAAAACGGCGACCTGGCTTCTTGTACGCTCCGGTACTTCATCGCTGGGCCCCTCACCGCCAGTTGTCGGTCTTGGGCAAGCTCCCGGCGGGGCCGATTGTCCCGGTTCGGCCGGGGCAGTCGGTCGTCGATTGCTGACTCTTCGTCATCGCTGATTTCCTGCGGGTTTTCCTGCTGAACACGCTCCCGGTTGATACTCGACGTTTTTGGGGCTCATGAGGCTCCCTCCGAGGAAGTCGATTCCTTAGGTCGTCTCTACTCACATCGCGGCCTCGGTTGGATTTTCTGGGAGCTTCAGGGTTACCCTTAGCCCCTAGTCGGTCGAAAACACCCGACTTATCTTTTCCTCGATACCCGGAATCTACTTTCTCGATTCGGGTGGGATATTTACTGGCTATTTTCTTTGGTGGCGGTCCGCCGGGCGCCTGTGGCCTTTCTTCTTCATTGGGCCTCTTGTCGGCCCGACGGCGACCGGAACGGCTTCTTGCATTTGTTGAACCACCTCCGCTGGGTGTTTACCTCGACCCGCTCCTTGCCACTGGCCGGGACCTGGTGGTGGGGGTGGGCCGTAGTAGTTGTGATAGTATGCCGGAGGTGCTGTGTATCCCCAATATTGAGGTGGGGATACCCATAATGAGTCGGTGGTAGCCCGTATTGGACAGGATATGGTCCAGGCGGTGGAACTGCTGGACTTGCTCTCGGCTTTTTCGGGAACACCGAAGCTCGATTCTCGGTCGCGGCTGCCACAACTTCGGCCCGACACTTCTCCAAGTAATTGTACAGCTCTGAAGGATTGCAGATAATAGGAGGAGTTGGGTTATGCTCCTCCGGCGCCGGGGTGGTGCCGCGGGGACAAGGGAGGAGCCCGAGGGTCGTGGAACTCTTAACCCGTCGGCTGATATCGTTCTATTGCGTAGTTCCATTACTCAGGTTTGGCTTTTACTCCGAGAGTTTCCCACAGACGCTGCCAAAATGATCGTGTCGAAATTCGGTGACTGGATATAACTCGACTGGATCAATCGAAATTTATAATTTTGTAGGAACTCGATATAGTTGACCTGAAAGATGGAACAGAAAGTGAACTAGAAGGCCGAATAGGGACAGGTAGGGTTTTACCCTATGTCGGCAATCGTCGGCTCAAGTCAGTATTCGAGTGGTGGTACGTCGATTGTTTAGACTTAAGCGTATTAAATGCGTGTGTTAAATGACATAAATGAGGGGGTATTTATACCTGAGGGTAGTGGTTGGCCACGTCCAAACGTGTTTCAGGTGCATTTAATGTTGCCCGTACGCTAGTACAGTCCGTCTCAGAGCATTTAATGCTGATGACGGCGCTAGGTGGGGACCGCTGATGGCCCGAATGGGTATCGACCATGAGCGCGTCAGTCGAATATGAATCGATGGATCCCTTCATCTGCTTTGGAATAGGATGGCGGTTCTGTGGTCGGCCCTTGTTCTACCAGAACACCGGTCGACTGAGTCGACCTTGGTGGTCCAGTGGGCCCGTGCGGGTGGTTTTTTCTCTCTCTCCTACGTGGCATCTTCTACCGCGTGGAGCCCGTCGAATGGGCCACGTGTCGCTCACATGGCGTGGCGGTTCTGGCCCACGTCATTACCCCCGTTAGGCGGCGTCATGAGACACGTGGCGTCTGTTAGTTCATACTTTGATACTATCTTTTTTTTCCAGCCACCAAGGTCTGCGACAAGTAAATCACGCACTCAGCACGTGCATTAATTAATGCTCCTAAGACTGACCATGTTAGATGGTAAATGCACCTTCTATACTGTATTTGGACGCATAACGGACTATACTGTAACTATCATCACATTAACTTTGGTAGGTAAAAACATTCAATACACCCTATTTAAACGGCTTTCCTACTCTATCGATATTCTAGCTTGAGCATGGAGTCCAACACAAGGTCCAACCCCAACGTCCCAACTTGATCCGATCTCACTTCTTCTTCCTTAACTACATGTCGAAGGCTTCCCTTAAATATAAATTTTTGAGTGATTGAGCAAGAAATTCGAGCTTCACCAGCAAGCCAAATTCGAGTACGATCAATGTGATTGACAGTGTTTATGGAATTAGGAGAAAGTTATATCTAAACCTTCTCTAGTTTGACATATTTATACATTTGGTTTAAGAAATTACACGTTAACCTCTTATAATAATATTTTTATAGATTACAAAACCCTCAAGAATCGCCTTTGTTATGGGGGAAAAAGAAAAACTATTTTTATTAACATTTTAATGTTACCAAAGTTTTTACTGTTTCCATGGTAAGTTTCAAAAACTTTCCAATAAAGGTCAAAAAATATATTAATTTTTATAACATTGAGCCGTATTGGATGCTATATTTAATATGAGACATTTGAGAAGTCTTGTTCGTATATGTGATTTTATAAGTATTGATTTAAATTTTCAATCATATCAATAATTCAATTTAATAGTTAATATTATATATAATTTTTTAATTAAATAAAATATTTAAATTCCTATAGTTAACTAAAGAGAAAGTTCGTAATCTTCTAGCAATTTATAAGAGGTGAAGGTGAAATTTATAAAACTAAGGAAAGAGTGCAAATATAAATATGTTTAATTATAAGCGGTGTAAATGTAATTTATCTTTAAATTAAGGTTTAATGCTAAGAAAACAAACAAAACAGTTCAACTTATAAGACAAAAATTCAATGGTAAAAACACTAGTTAGATGGATAAAACGTTGAAGTGGCATATGATCGAGATTGGAGAGAGATTTCAGAAAGAAAATAAGAAATACTGGACATGAAAGATAACATAATAATATATTGATATTAAAAAGAAGGGAAAAAATTTGTAGATTGATATTAAAAATCAAATTGGTGATTTCTTTCTTTTTTTTTTTGAAACTATTTCTTTTTCTAATATACATACGAATATTTTGAAAAATATCATTTTATCATGATGTATTCTATCGGACATTTTACATATGAACAATTCCAAAAAAAGAAAATCATATCATTAGTGTATATAAATTGTATCATATCCATACCGCTTCATCTATATCCATACATCATATATTACTCCCCTATATCTACTTTAAAAGAAGAAAGGGAAGGTATTATATGACCCAAACTCCAAAATCTTATATAAAAGCGATTATGAATTTCAAATTAGTTCTTGGTCATATAATGCTATAATCATCAATGCGCCATTTTAAATGATTACATTCAAAGAAAAATAATAAATAAAAAGGAGAAAATTGCATTTTTAGTCCCACAGGAAATAGGTTGATTTTTTTTTTGGTCCCCTAGTTTTTAAATCATCCCGCACTTTTAGTTTTTCGATAAATATATTCCTAAAGTCTAAAAAATTTATTTTTGACAACAATTTTGTTAAATCATATTTGATTACGTTTTTTTTAAATACAATATATAAAATTGTTGTAACTGTAATATAAGTATAATTAAATATTATTATAATGAATTTTGATTATGCTATTAACTTTTATTTTTAATTAAATATGATATCTTTAAAGTTTATTTTTAATTCTAGTTAAATATTATACTAATGAACTATTATAATTATAGTATAAATATAATTGTACGTGATTATATTATTATAGTGTTTAAAATTTTGACGTTATTTTTAATTACTATTAAATATATATGGCTACTAATTATTTTTTATTTACTATTATATTATTGAATAAAATATATATAAATTTTTAGTTATTTTCAATGTTAATTAAACCCAACTATTAATTATTTTAAACAAATGCAATCT
>JBBMKE010311428.1:0-13581 GCA_037834125.1 Lippia alba | reverse complement strand
TGTGGCGAACCATCAGCAAACAATTGGTTAGCTCTGAGGCTGCCCCCAGCCAGCCCTTTCGACAACTTCCTCAGAGCAGCTCGTGGTTAGAAGACTCGAGGTTTGTCTAAACTGCTCTTGCGAACCCTAAATGATTGAGTTTTACTTAGATTGTATATTGTTAGCTTGTGATTAGGGAATTTGTAATGAATCTTTAGTAGCAAAATGCCTGCTGCTTGTATCTTTGTTCAAAACACTTGCTTATTTTGGCTTGTAGATCACACTTAAGTAATTGCTAATTATTCAGATTCCATGAAACTCTTCTGCCTTCGTTATTGTTTCGTTTATTACATTTCAGTCTTATTGAGTGATTAAGCCCATTGATTCTTATAAGAAACACATACTTATAACGTCCTCGCTACAACTACAACCCAACAATATATAATTACACAAATATCCCTTCTTTGTTTTGGTAACTACCTTGTTGATTGTTACACATAGTTAAATGTTGAGTAGATGTTTCATCTTGTTTTATGTCTAAGTCCTTGTTGATCATACAGCCTTGACCTCTAATGCACCGACACTTCTAAAAATATCATTTTGCCGTGGCGTGTCGTGTTGGACACCGTGTCCGACACTCTTCACGTGGGAAATTCAGAAAAAAATCCGTGCCGTGTCCGTGTCGCTGTGTCCGTGTCCGTGCATCATAGGCCTTGACTTAGGAAGGAGCCAAATTTTGGATCGTATGGAAGGCGAGATTGATTTTTTACAACATTCCTAGCTATTTTAGATGTCATAACAATATATTGGTCTGAGATGGAAAATATTTGACGACTTCCTCCAATGTTCGTAAAAGTTTCGGGATTTATTGAGAATCGAAAAAATTCCATAGTTAATTAAACACTGAATTTATAGTTTCAGTTTTATTTTGACTCTTATTTTCATATGTAAAGAAATCAAAAGATTCTAGCTCCTAGCCTCTACCTTCACATTTGTTGGTCGTAATGTGCTGTGAGTGAACTAGGAGTTAAAATACGAAAATGATGGTCTTCGTGTGCTGTGAGTGAAGTTGGTCGGCGTGTGCTGTGAGTGAAATAGGAGTTGAAATGCTAAAATGAAACACGAGATTCAAACCCATCGAATCCCTAGACAAAACAAATCGAAACCTTAAGGCATACATTAATATCATAAAAAAACCAAGACGTACATTCATATAATCGAACATATTAGTATCAATCAATAGATCAGTGGAAATTTACGGCAACGGGGAAACAGAAACTCCAAAATGATTTGCTTTTCAAGGATGCAATAAGAACAAGTTGTCGCGAGATTCGTACACTCCGTAGGTGCACCAACAGGGGACATCAATGTGCATTTCCTTGTTGCTATTAAGATCACGGAAAACATCAGTATAATTTTTAATTTCTTCTTCAATGTCGGTATACACAATCATCCCATATCTGGTGAGCCCTCTTGGTTCCCATTGAAGATTCTCTAAGAATCTTCAACACCATACTCGCCCATCACCCACAATACACCCACATCGACAATGATGCTTGGATTCGAAGCACGATCCATGGAGAAGACTCCTAGCAATCCGTCAAACTCATTGAATCCGACAATTTCATTGTTAAAAATCATGCCTCGTAATCCCTCTGTCCCCGAAGCATTCATTCATCACCATGTCGAAGAACAAGATCATCTCTATCTGATCTTCCGGGTAACTCCAATTGCAAAGTTCCGGGTGTTGGGTTGTGGCCAACCAGTGGGTTGCGTCATTCACAAAAACAGAGTTCAAGGTATAACCAATCACCTCTGCAAAAATTTAATTACAGTATAGTCATTGACATTTGAACCTCCAACATGCAGTGGGAGAGATTTGAAAGTTTTACTCATTTGTTTACTTACGCACTTGGCTCGGCATTGACAACATGCCATGCCATCCGCTCGTATGCTATGAACATCAACTTTAGCCGGGATGTCACTACTACCATAGATTTCTTCCATTCTGTACCTAATCCTAACAATCCCACGATCAAGAGACCGTTCATGAAACCCTAATCCCACGGCCTCATTACACTCATATTTTTCTTTGTCACTAGCTCACAATGCTGATAAACTTCTGAATATAAGGGTTAAGTATAGGACAAACGCCCCGAACTCGTCAGAGATCTCAGAGGCATTGCAAATAAGCCCGTTGCACAATCCACAATGATACATATTCATATCTGGTATGCCCGCAAGATAGTGGTATCAATATGCCGTCTCGACTGTCTCGATGTTCATGGCGACATGGTATACACTAGTGTCGTCACATAAGAGGAGATTTTGACTGTTATCGTGGCGAAGATGGGGCGTGACGAATGGCGGAGTACCATTCCTTGCACGCGGAGGAGAATCAGATGAGGGATTTGGAGGGTAGTACAGTTAGAGTGTTTTCGATGATGAGATCGAATCGAAGCGATGACATTTTGCATAGCTTCTTCTTTTGTAACAGAAAATTGATTGTTTCAAATTATTAATCCTATAGTATGGTTTTATTACGTGGTGATGTGTTAAGAAGTTTCTCCAGTCACCTTTCCCGCGCAATTAATACATGGATTTTCTCCGGCCCCAAACCCATTCTACGTCCAAAGCTTGGAAGAAGTTTGTCAAATGTATAAGTGTTCATTCAACTTCATTACTATGAGATCTTTTGGAAAATGTCCAAAAATAAATCCGTGCGGACTTGGCCAAAAAAGGACAATATCATACTAATATGAAATTAGGGTGAGGGCTTGTCGGTCCCAATCAGAGCCCAGGTTCGGACTTGTCAGAGTAGTGGACTGCGAGTTCCCGATGTGACAACAAGACCGGAGACCTGCAGCGGTGTCTTGTGTGACGTCAAAAGTCTCCCTGACAAATGGTGGTCAAGCAGCACGTCTCGTTCGGTGATAACGACAGTACAAGATGTTTGACAGGTCGAATGGAGTGGCCTATGTTTGACAGGTCAGATGACCTAGCAATTGGAGATCAGTGGTTGGCAAGCTGGATTAAGTGACCTATGTTTGGCAGGTCGAATGAAGTGATCTATGTTTGACAGGTTAGATGAATTAGCAATTGGAGATTTGTGGTTGGCAGGTCGGAGGAAGTGACCTTGTTTGGCAAGTCAGGTGTCCTAGCAATTCGAGATCTGCAGTTGATGTCTTGTGTCAAAAGTCTTCCAGACATTAAGGAGAGGTCAAACAACATGTCCCGCAAAGGAGGGGAGGATTGTTGGGAAACAAACTCATCTCAAATCGAAAGATTGGAAGAAGTTTGTTCAAATAGAAGAATTCACCAAACTCCATTAGTATGAAACATTTTGGGAGATGCCTAAAAATAAATTCGTGCGAGTTTGGCCTAAAACGGACAATATCATACTAATGCGGAATTAAGATAAAGGCACGTGTCCCAACATCCACCCAATTTTTAATTCAAAAACCAACCTTTTCTTTGCCTTTTTACTTTATTTTTTCACTTTTTTAAGTTTAATAATAGGGTTTTTGTTTCCTTTTCCTTCTTAATTTTTTTTAAATTTAATAAATAGACACACATCATTATAAAAGGGACATATTTGACAAAAAAATTATATATATATTTTTGTAAAAAATATATATAAATTGAAATTTTTTTACATTCTACTATATTTGTGGTTATATAACCATTTACTACATTAAACTTAAGTGAATAACACACATAAACATATAACACTTTACCAAAAAAATTTTATGCATAATACTAGTAAATATTTAATATCTTACTACATTAAATTAGAATTTGAATATATATATGTATGTATAAGAAAACTTATATGTTTTGCCAAAATTGTAATATTTATCATGTTTTACATATTTATCAAACTTTAAAAAATACAAAAAAGTAAAATATGCAACATTGTGTGTCTACAAACATGAAAAAATAAATAAAGGAAAAGAAAATAAAAAGCATAATATAAACTTAAGAAAAATAAATAAAACAAAAACAAGAAGCAATGACTTTTGAATTAAAAAATGGAGGGTCATAGAAGAATTTCTCCCTCGATGGTTATGGATCAGAACCCTTATGGATGTTTTTGCCCACCTCTTTAAACCGTGATACAATGCATAGCCCAAAAGACCCGCTGCGATGATATAACAAATGTTGGGCAGTTCTGGAGGGAGTTCAATATGTGGTATCAGCAGCTGGTGAGAACCAGTAGAAGAGGTAGAAAAGTAGCTGATCACAATCTTCAAGAGCTCTGTTTTTGCCCACTTCTTTAAACACCAATACACTGAGTAGTAGAAAACCACCGTTGTGATATAAGTTATCTCTGGTAAGTCTGGAGTGGCTTGATTTTGTGGCAGCACAATGTGAGAACTAGTAGAAGAAGTATTGAGTAAACCAGTTTATCACGATTCTTAACGATTCCGTTTCTGGATGCTTCCTATATATCGTAGAGCAGAAAAAAGTTTTCCATGAGGTGATTGCAATTAGTGTGGAAGTTTGAGTCAAGGTTTTTTTTTCCCTCTAACTCTATATCTAAATCTTTTATTTGTTTATCAGTAAAATAGGAAAGAGTGCAACACGAGTACTTTTCAGGGGTCATCTATCCTGATACTATTTTCATCCAAGCATGTTCAATTTCAAAGTTCTGATGGGATCCGATGCATTCATGCTTGTATAATTGATGTCTTTGGAAATTTTGGTCAATGTCTCTAGCTAGTGTATGTTAGGAACAGTGCCTTTAAAGTTGATTTTGTATAGTCCGCTTAATCTATTTCCATGTAAAAACACAATCAGTGTTTGAATAATATATGAACTGACCAAATCGTAGAGAATGTAGATTTGAAAAGGTAGCAGTGAAGTAGATATGAGAGAATAACATTACATCTGAGATAAATCAGCGGTAAATACTGACCACGGTGAAACAAATCTGACAAATCGGCGGTAGATATTGACGACGAGAAAAGATTGAGATGCTAGAGGCAGACCGCCGGATGAAATTTGAATAAACATTTTGTCTCTCGAAAGATAGAGAGAATTGTTACTGTTGAGATGAATGAATTTGCAACTTTAGTACTTCTAATTAGAACTTAATTTTCTAATTCTTTCGATCTATTTGGCAAAAAAGGAAAGCAAGAGAAAGAAATGTCCTTAGTTTTTGCTAAACGAGCATTGAATTTTTGCGAAAAGTACATACATGAGACAAATTATGCTTGAAATACATAAGTGAAATGACCTGAAGCTAATTCGTGGATAACAATCTAAACGTGCTTTCTGACATATGGTACATGATCGTACACCCGCTACAGTCACTTTTATGGCTACCTTTTATGGCGGGTCTACGGATGCTTTCCCTCATACGCCTTTAATTGAGCTACGTGTCTAGAATAACATCCCATCTGTACCCTTGCAACATGAAATTACTAAAGGGCCCTCACCCTCAAACAAATACTCCAATAATCATCTTTTTCAATAAGCAAACTTTACATTACAAGCACCTTTAATGTAATTTCTTTCTAACTCACCTGAGACTCCATAACTTTTTCATTGAGTGTTGAAGAGTCAAACAGAGTGTCCCTCATATTCCACAGTTTAACCTTCTAACGTTGTGCTTGTGTTTGCCTAGCAGGTAGGATCCACTGCTCTTCTACCACCATCTCCATCCTCACCGGAGTGTTAATAAGAGAAATTTGGGAAGAAAGGTTCTTTGTATTCATAATGTTCTCTTTCCTTTGTACATAATGCAGTACATGAATAAATATGAGACTAATCCTAATCAACACCCTAATTACAATGGTTAACTAAGAAAAGGAATCAATTTACATTATTCCCATATTTACAATATCTTGCTAACACTCTCCCTCAAGTTGGATCATGGGGCTCGAACATATTCAACTTGGACAGTGTCGTGTGGAAGTTCTGGCTACTTATCGCCTTAGTTAGGATATTTGCAAGCTGGTCTTCAGATTTCACAAACGGAAGCTTAACGAACCCTGACTCGATCTTTTCCTTGATAAAATATCGGTCGATCTCTACATGTTTAGTTCGATCGTGCTGCACCGGATTATGAGAAATGCTAATGGCGGCTTTGTTGTCACAGTATAAGTTGATGCTCTCTTCTAGGGAAAAACCAATTTCGGTTAATAGCTTTCGGACCCACAGGATTTCTGTGATTCCCCGAGCTATACCCCTGACTCTGCCTCGGCACTTGAGAGTGCCACAACTTTTTGTTTCTTGCTTCACCAAGTAACCAAGTTCCCTCCGACAAAAGTGAAGTATCCAGATGTGGATCTTCTACCTGTGATGTTTCCAGCCCAATCGGCATCGGTGTAGGTTTCGATCTGAGTGTGTCCGTTCCTAGAGAACATAAGTCCCTTTCCCGGAGATGACAATTTGAGGTATCTCAGAATCCTCATGATTGCCTCCATGTGTTCTTTACTCGGGTTATGCATGAATTGGCTCACGATTCCCAAAGCATAGGCAATGTCTGGCCTAATGTGGGCCAAGTAGATTAGTTTGCCTATCAATCGTTGGTACCTTTCCCTGCCAGTTGGTGTTTAGTTTGGAAAAATCCCCAGCTGATGGTTTTGAATCATCGGAGTTTCAGCTGGTTTGCAGTCCAGTAGCCCCACTTCTGTCAGAAGGTCGAGTATATACTTCATCTGCGAGATAAAGATGCCTCTGTTTGATCTTATCACTTCGATACCCAAGAAATATCTTAGCCCCCCAAGTCTTTCATTTCAAATTCTCGTGATAAGTTCCTTTATATGTTGGTTATCTCCTCAGTGTCATTTCCAGTTATCACCATATCATCGACATAAATGACCCTCAGTGTCATTCATATCTCTTTATCAATTTCAAACACAACACACAAGGGAAAGAAGAGCAAGAAGAGCAATGGTCGCTACAAGAACCGGAGACAGAGAAAGAACAGAGAAGAAACCCCAAAAAAAGATGAAAACAGAGCAGATTACGACAAGAAACCCAAAAAGAAGATGAAAATAAAGCAGATTACACGAAGAAACCCAAAAAAGAAGATGGAAACAAAGTAGATTACGAGAAGAAACCCAAAAAGGAAGGAAAACATAGCAGATTATGAGAACAAACCCAAAAAAGAAGATGAAAATAGAGCAGTTTACGCGAAGAAACCCAAAAAAGAAGACAAAAATAGAGCAGATTATGAGGAATCTCAGGCGCAAAGGATCAGAGAGAATGCGAAGAGAATGAGGAAGCTCGGCATTCTTGAACTCTCCAAGAAACTCAAGCCCTCAAAACCCTCTTCTTCTCTTAGGAAAATCAAGTCCAAACCATCCGTACCTCCTGATTATGATACTCGCGTTCTTCCAGGTTGAAAGGATTGCCTCTAGTGAGTTACAAAAAGAAAGAGAGATTTTTCAGGGATAAAGAGAAAAGGACAGAGGTTGATGTGAAAATCCGTATACCTGATGGCATGAAACCTGAGATTTACACTGAAGAGCACGAGAAGTTGTTGGATGATTACAAGGCTTTTTGGGAGCTCAATGTCGACGTATGTGATGACCAGGGACAGCGTCTTTACGACCCTATTCTGGGGAAGAATTGCCACCAATGCCGACAATCAACTCTGGGACACCGCACTGGATGCAACAAGTGCCACAAGATCAGCAGGCAATTATGTGGAGATTGCTTATACACGAGATATGGGGAGCATATCATGGAAGTTAATGAGAATCCAAATTGGATCTGCCTTGTATGCCGAGAAATATGCAATTGTAGTCGTTGCAGACGAGATAAAGGATAGGAGTCGAAGCGGGGGCCGGAACAGAAGGTGGGGTGTATTCATGGAGTGGTTCTAACCATTCACACATCCAATTTATTCCCTCGGTATCCTTCTCCCTGAGGGGATGTATTGGAGTTTGCCTTGAAGTAATATTCAGTTTCCACAAAGTCTACATCTGTATTAATATAATGGCGTTTCCCTATCGGATCATAGCAATATTAACCCTTCTGAGTAGCGTTAAATCCAAGAAACACTCACCGGATCACACAAGAGTCAAGCTTAGTCCGTAAATGCTTCGAAGTGTGAACAAAGGCAACACACCCAAAGACCGGGACGTTAATAGGAGTACAAATGGGATGGAGTGGAACTTCCGGAGGGTGTCCAAGGAAGTCTCATACTTTAGTGCTTGAGTAGGCAATCGATTCATGACATATACGGCTGTCGAGACAGCCTCAACCCAAAAGGAGTTGGGTACGTGGGACTCAAAGAGGAATGCCCGAGCACTTTCAAGTATGTACTTGTTTTTCCGTTCTGCTACCCCGTTTGGTTGGGGTGTATGAGGGCAGTTTGTTTCATGAATAACCCCATTTTGTGAAAAGTAGGTTTGCATGTTTTGGTTGATAAACTCGCCTCCATTATCGGTTCGGAAGACTTTGATTGAAACCGAAAATTGATTCTGGATCATTTGAAAGAAGTTCCTGATCGTACTTGGTGCATCAGATTTCTGCTTCAAAAAGTAAATCCAAGTGAATCTGGTGCAGTTATCAATAAACAGAATAAACCATCGGAATTTAGAATTAACATGTCTTGGAACGGGCCCCCAAACATCCAAGTGAATTAACTGTTTGTTTTATTTCTAGAACTTGGATAACTTGTTCAATGACTTTTTGCAAGTACACAAGTATCACAATGTAAAGAGCTCGATTCAGATACTAATTTCGGAAACAATTGTTTTAAAGGAAAATTACACTCAGGTACTCTGAGGTTTGGCCTAATTATAAATCACTCCCTCTTCTTTTGATAATTACATATTAATCCCTAAAAACACTATTTTAATTACAAATCAGTCCTTCTGTAGGGATTAATATGTAATTGAAATAATATTTTTAGGGATTAATATGTAATTATCGAAAGAAGAGGGACTGATTTGTAATTAGAGCAAACCTCATGGTACCTGAATATAATTTTCCACTGTTTTAAATACTGGAAAGTGGGTTGTCCCAATTGCCGATGCCATAGCCATATTTGCCTGTAATTGCTACCCTGAGCCAAACAACTTGAGCCTGTTTGTGAAATATCCCCGATGTAGTACAATTCATCTCTCTGAGTACCACGCCCAATTATCGCTCTCATACGAATATCCTGTAAGAGGCAAAAAGAGAAAAACATCAGCACTGCACAATTAAGCTCTTTCATGATTTGACTGACAGAGAACAATTTAGTAGTGAGCGAAGGCACAGTTAGACAGTGAGATAATTTTAATTTTTTGGATAGTTCCACTTTCCCGGCCCCAATGACCGGATATGAGAAGCCGTTTGCATTATTACTGAAGATATCCGAGGGTGACTGGAGTTTGGATGTCATGAATTTCACTCGTTATATGATCCGTGGCCCCATAATCAAGTAGCCATTCTTTTTCTTGGTTTAAGTGGTGGGCCTGCACAAATGCTTTTCCTAATTGATTTAATTTTGGGTCAGGTGAACCCCGTGACACTTTGCAACCCAAATCATTTAATTCATTTTCCAAATGGCAACTTATTTTTCCAGGCCTAAATGAGCAATTTGGCCCAACCCATATTGAAGCCCATAATCCCTTCATTTTTTAGGGTTGAGGGTTTCTCGTTGTTACCTGAGGTATTTGGTTTGGGATTTCTACCTTACCATGGGAGCTGCTGCTGGGTTTTGAGTTACTGGCGGCGTCGCCGCCGCTGTGTCATCCGTTGTTGGTGGCGGCTCCGCCGCCGGCGTGTGTTCCTCGACCCATTGCCGCACCCCCTGTTCTGAATTGTTGGTGGCACTACCGCTGTCACACCCTTATGTGTTTCCAGTCACCACGTTGGCCCTTCCGGCTGGTGGCCGCGGCATGCCATCGCCGGTCGGAGCTGTTGCCTTCTTCCTCGCCTAATATTCAGCCCACCAATCCGGGTATCCCACTACCTCAAAGCAAGTTTCTTTCGTGTGTTTGGTACCCCCACACACACTACATTTCGGTGGAGTTGCGGTGCCGGTGGCCGCCGATTTTCTGCGGGATGATGAACTCGTTTCTGACCGTATCTTAGCTACTATTCCAAGTCCGCCGGAGTTATGGTAATTCATTGCCGAAATTCGATGGTCTTCGCGGCGTACGTCATTATATATTTATATGCTTCCTCCAAATTGGGTGGTTATGGGGATCTGAGGAGATCGCGTTTGATGGGATTGAATTTTCCATTCAAGCCCCATAAGAACGCGAAAACCCTATCCCCTTGTTTCTCAGCATTGTATGTTTTTCGATCTTCGAGGCATTTCATGGACTGAGGTTGCAGGAAGTCGATCTCCCGCCATATCACTTGGATTGTCCGGTAGTATTGATCTACGGACATGTCAGATTAGTTTGTTTGGTAGTCTTGTTGCTTGAGTTCGTACAGCCTAAGCTTATCTTCCCGTCGTGGTAGGTTGCTTTAATTTCGTCCCACAAATCCTTTGCGTTCGGGCAGAGGATAAATTGTGCGGCGATTTCGGGATCCATTGAGTTAAGTATGAGGCTTCGAACGGATCCGTCCGTCTGTTCCCAAGCCTCATATCCGTCATCTTCAGGGTCAGGGGATACAATCTTTCCTGTGACGTATCCCATTCTTCCTCTGCCAAGTAACGCCAATTTGACGATTCTTGACCATACTGCGTAGTTGTTGTCGGTAAGTTTGATGTTGGTGGTGGTTTGAGTGATTTGTTCGGGTTGTTTATGTCTGAGAAGTTTCACCATCTGGGCGAGAAACTGGCCGACACTTAACTGGATTTTGTGGGTGAATTCATGGGTAAATGATGAAGCAAAGTATTCGATTCGTATTGAATCGAAACCCGCTCTGATACCATGTTAATTAGAGGAATTTGGGGAGAAACGTTCTTGGTATTCATAATTCTCTTTTGTGTTGTTATATTTGTACATAATACAATACATGATTAAATAGGAGGCTAATCCTAATCAACGCCCTAATTACAATGGTTAACTAAGGAAATGAATCAATTTACATCATTCCCATATTTACAATATCTTACTAACACATACTACATACCCCTCTAAACTTTATTGGTTTTATCAAACTAAATTACTTAATATTTATGGTTGACATGAAACTAACATGTAATTACAAAAGGAAAAAGGAAAACTTACAAAATGAATTTATTAAATTGGATTCCATATACACTCAAATCAATTTATCAGTAGTTATATACAAAGAAAAAGTTATTTTAAGTCCATGCATGATGCAACCGTGCACGTTGAAACTTGAGATATAGAGGGACAATGTTGCTGGGCGAAACCCACAGGTAACATTTTTTGGGCGCGAAAGGGTTCAAGCCCATCGCTATAACAAGAGAATATTACAAAAATGGTATACCAACTGCGGCCATTTTGCAGTTTTGGTACAATATCTTTTCCAGCAACAAATTTAGCTCACAATTTGAAAAAAGTTGCAAAATAATGCAAAATTTGGTCGGAGCCTATAAAAATTGTCGGAAATCTGACATGTAGTCTAACGTGGCAAGATTCTTAATTGTGTGGCAAAACCGCTACTGCCACATCAGAACCACCTACAGGGAAAATGGAAAAAATGGTATATCAACTCTATTGTTTCAGCGAATTTTGTACAATAGGTTTTCCAGTAGCAAATGTAACCCATATCTGTCAAAAAGTTATAATTTAATGCAAATTTTTGCCGGAGACCTGACCCATAATAATTTCATAAATCCAAACACGTAAATAAGAAAAACAAAATAAAAATTTGAAAATTCAATAGGCTCATCTCATTCAAACATACACAGACATTTCTTTGAAAAAAGAAAGATGAATTGAAGAACCCTAGAATACCTCAAGCGCCACCCTCCACCTGCCCCTCTGCCGCTCGCCCTTTCCTCTCAGATCTGCTCATGCCTCATCTGCCTCAGCCTCAGACCCATTCTTGCGTGTAAATGTTTTTGTGATGGCAAGAATTTTGATGTGATGGTGGTGGATTTGGTGGCCGTGAGCGAATTTGGTGGTGGAGGTGGAGATGGACTATCCTCATGATGTCAGATCTGGGTGGAGGGTGATTTGAAGCTACCTATGGTAGTGGTGCTGGCGTCGATTTCATGGTGGCCGCGGATTTAGTGGTGGTGCGCTATGTTAGAGGTGAGAGATCTGGTTGGAGAACAACTAAAAGCAGCGGGGGATGGTGATGATCGGCGTTCTCCGTCAATGAAATTCTTGCGATTGTGAAAAATTGCCAATCACCATCACAATCCATCGTTCAATTATCAAAGATTAAGATTAATTATTTTTTCTTGAAAGGAGATTGATTATTTTCTTAATATTCTTATGTTTTATGTGTGTATATTTCTGTTCATTCTCCATTTGTATTTTCTGTGTTGTATGCTGATTTTTTTTATGTATTTTCAACACAAATATAAAAAAAATTGTATTTTTATATTTCCCCTAAATACAAAATATATACTACACAATAAGAACAAATATCTATTAACAAATTGAGTTCTTTTTATGAATATTAACAAATATTATTATTTATTAAATTAATAAATGATTAATTGGAAATATATATTGATGGGCTCAAATTATGCTCAAATTCACGCTAAACACATGTTATGATTTGAGGGGCTTGTCTATGTCACCTGAAGTTCCTTGAGTTTTGACGCTCGTCGTAATGGGCTCGCGAATGAGATCCAGCTCATCCCCCCTCATTATTTAAAAAGCTTGCACACCATGGCTCATACCTCACCAGGTCCATCCAGAGCTCGTATAGCCAGCCCACAGCGTACCCTCGATTCGGAGAATGTCCCTTCGACACTAGGGGAACTCCCACAGGGACACCATCGCTCGTGCTCACCAAGGCGCTTGGTGTTCTCGCGTTCAGGGCAATTTCACCAGAGATTTTCATCCCTGAGCATCGCAACGGTCGGAGGTCCATGGGAAAGCACTTCAGCGCTCGGAGAGCCCTCTCCTGTAACTGCCGCTGACACATATCCAGGCAACGCACTCATATATGACACCCATAACCACCTATTACAAGGTATCTCAGAGATGTCGCTCTTGTGCTCTCCCACGTTGCCATGTGTCTAGGGCAATACAATTTTGGGACCACACGGTCGAAATTACTCAACAGTCCTCACACTTAAACTATAAATATGAGAACTGCACTCACATTCTCTATGCATTTCCTTCATGTACAAGACACACTGAACTGGGCATGTTCACATTCCTCACTGCATCATCTTCCCCAAGCTCTCATACACTGAAACTCCATTTTTCGTGTATTCTTACTGTGAACTCAGGTGTTATCCTAGTTGGAAGAACCCATGCTTCATAGGAAACTCAGCACCTGAAGCTCAGCAATTTTGATGGTCTTCCCTTCATAAACATATTCTAAAGTGTTTGATGTTCGATTCATCTTTCTAGTTTTCTACACCATCATAGATTAAATTAAAAAAATAATAAAATCTATTGATGTAATTTAAGTATAAAAATATTCATTATAATACCTTGAATCTATAAATATTTACAAAATAAAAATATTAACGAAATAATTTAAAATGTGGAGGGGTAATTACTCAACGAAACTTGTATTTTTCCTTTTCTAAAAATAAAATTT
>JBBMKE010311099.1:0-13583 GCA_037834125.1 Lippia alba | reverse complement strand
AATTTTGTTCGAATTAATTAAAAATTATTATATTTATCTGTAATGCATTCTTTATTGTAGATATTTTTCTACGGCTGCCATCATGCCCCGCCGGGTGAAATGCCGGTTTTGGCCTCGCCTTTTGGGTGAAATAACAGGGTGCCGAAACGCTCCTCCGCCCTCGCTAAACGACAATAGAGTACGCTTTCTTTTTCACGTTTTGGTTGCAAATTTTACTAGTGATGGTGATAGCCGCTAATGTCTTTAAAAAAACAAAAAAAACAAGTGCTAATGCCCTTGTTTTTAGTTAGATTAAGTTAATTACTCGTTAATATCATTATATTAAACCAATGAGACAGATAGTATTTATTTTGTTTTCTTGGGGTTATTTTATTTATCCATTTTACTTTCTTTATCTTGTTTTCTTTCTATTTAGGGTTAATTTTGAATATTCTTTATTTTTTAATTTTTAGTATTTTTATCCCCTAATTAAATTAGTATGATTATTCACATAATCATTGTAAAATATTATTTTTAATTGTTAAAAAAAATTAACAAATTTTGACAGTTAATTTCTCTTCCGTCACAACGATCCGACCAAACTTTAAAACCAACATCGTCGTGTTTCTCTTCTCAAAGCGAACAAATCTCATATCCTAGTCGAGTACTCTATTGGCATTAAAAATCGCCGCAAAACTCTATTCGTTGTCCGCCATTTTTGACCAATTATTTCTCCTTCATCTGTTATTGTATTTTAGTTTCCAAATCATCTTTATGTTCCTTGCATTGAGAATTTCGATTTTACATATAATATCTATACATTTGAAATATGTTATTTATAGATCTATTGTCATCAAAGGAGTTAAGTGTAATATTTTTTAAAAGTTAAGAAGACAATCACATTAATTTAAAAAGTAATAGACAAAATGCATTGAAGGTCAAATAATGAGGGATGTCTCAAATTTACCCCTTCATTTATTATTAATCTATAATATTATATTAAGTAACATATAGAGGTTTGAGATCGTGGCTAATTGGGTTACATCGGGTAATATAGAAGATCATCTGTTGAAAAATATTACTATGGATTGTCGGTATCTTCTTCATAAGCTTTGGGAAGCTAGACTAAAACACGTTTATCGGGAGAAAAATAGCAGCGCTAACAAATTGGCGAGGATGGGACATCATCTTGCTGTAGATTATATGATTTGGGACTCACCTCCGACTGAGTTTTGAGTTGTTTCATTATGTTTTTTGTTTTGTCTCGGTTTAGGCTTATTTGTTGACTAAAAAGAAAAGGGAAAAAAAAGTGCGAGATAGAGGAGATGAAATCTACTTAATTAACCAGCAAATTGTTCGACTTTTGAGTCTATAATTGAATAAGAGCTTAGTCATTATAGAGTTTATTCTCGTTCAATCCTGTCCGAACCTTTTGAGTTTACATTGAACGGAAGATTAGTCATTGCATTTTTCTTTCTGGAAGTTTTCCACTCTATGTTTTTTGGATCTTTTAGATCTACGATTCACGGAGGTGCTAGTCATTGTAGTACAATATTTTAGTTTTCTTTTTATTTTTCTAGCTTTCAAGTCTACAATTTAATGAAGTATTAGTCATTGTAGTTCTTTTTGGTGTTCACTAGATTTTTCTTCCGAATTTGGGTACTGTAAAAAAAAAAATACAACAATACAAACACGAGTTAAAATGGATAAATACTTTTATGTATTTTTCATGTAATGAATGTCGGATACAATGTTTAACACAACAAAATATAAAATAATAATATTTTAAAAAATATACATTTATTATAAAAAGATGTTCAATATGAGCGTAATTGCTAAAGAAAAGCATTAGTTGTTGTAGTTTTTTTTTAGTCTTTACTATTCCTTTTTTCAATTTTGAATATGGTAGAAGCTCAATATGTGCACGACTTTCAACCTAATCACTTCATAAAAGATTATAATTTAAACTTTAAATGCTGCTTCAGTTGTATAATATCTCATTCCAATGAATCAAGTGACATTCAATGTGGAAATATTGATAAAAGAAAGAAAAATGAAAAGAGGGAGAAGGAATTCATGTCTCACAGCAAAGATGTCCCAAATATGACAAAATTAAAAAGGCAAAATAGATGTTC
The DNA here is from genome assembly GCA_037834125.1 of Lippia alba. NCBI lineage: Eukaryota > Viridiplantae > Streptophyta > Magnoliopsida > Lamiales > Verbenaceae > Lippia > Lippia alba. Next base: position 11,469 of record JBBMKE010311099.1, on the reverse strand, counting down.
AAGAATACCCTAAAATTTTTGTTCAAGAATAATTGTACATATAGTATTATACGAAGAAAAAATTACTTTGTAATAACATAGTAGGTTATAGCTATGGCTTCATAATCACATACTAAAAATTGACCTACTATAAATGAGTCGTAGTTAAATAAAAGACTAAAGTTTCATGGAGATCATCTGAGATAAAAATTGTATTTTTACCGATGATTAATGTTTGAATTCATTAATCAAATCTAATGCACCAATACTTTAAAATTATTATTTTATTATTTAAGTCATGTCATACTGGATACTTTTTATTTAAAAACTTCAAAAAAAAATTCATATAAGATCATGTTCATATCACTGTGTCCATATTTATTCATTATTGATGATCAAGGTCTACCATTGCTTTTAATTACTGAAAATGCTAGGACTTTTGGTAATAAGGACAAATAATTTGAATTTTAATATCTGTAGAAATATAATATCATATGAATCTACTTAATTTATGTTTGTTATTAATAATTTATAAGAATGTTGACTTTAAATATATGTGAAGATATTATATCATATGAAGCTACTTAATGAAGTCGATACAATTCATGCTTGTTATTAGAAAAAAACATAAGAAATTTGAAAGGTTTTCTCCTAATATTGGTTATTTTCCGGAGAAATGAAAATTTTGACGTAACTAGATGACTAGATCCAACCATTACTAAGCACATCATTAAGGACTAACTAAACATAATTAATTAATAGGTTTACATCAAAAGATAAGAATTCTACGAAATAATTAACACTCATGCAGTTGAGATCCAAAACTAGTTGATTTGTTTATTTTAATTATCTCTAATTGTCTTGATATACATGTTTTAACTGAAAATTAATAAACATTAATATGTAATCTTTTAAATAAGATATTGAATTAATTAAGTCACATGAATTGCTATCTTAATTTGCATCACTCTTGTCACATGTTAGTTATATCAACCGAAGATATGCAAAAATATACTAATTACTCATGCATCAAACCAAACGTAGTGTAAAATATGGGCTATAATGGAAGTTATATATAAGTCGTGCCCAATAATAATATTATTGTTGTTGTTATTATCCTAATAAGATTTTTGGTTATTTTAATTTTGCAAAAAGAAAAAGATTACGATAGTTATTCAAACGAACCAATCAATAATTAAATTTACTAACTTAACGATGCTATAATTGAACTGATTTATGTTACTAAAGATCAAGTTAAATCTATAATCGCGTCACATTATGGTTGCCTACAACTAAAATAAAGAAAACATTAGGAGAAATCTTCATTAATTTACTAAACCCTCAATCTTCATTAATTTAACTTCACCAAAAAAAAAAAAGAAAGAAAAAACACTAGATGTTGTGAGAAGTAAAAACACACATATCAAGAACACATGAGTTATCTCAAAACTCAAAACCATAACCTGTATTTAAGATAAAAGAGAACAAAAATTAAAATATCAAAAATATAAATAAATATTATTTATAAAATTGATAAAATTATAATTTTTTGAAGTAGTAGAGCAAAATTTATAATTAGAAGGGTAAAAATAAAAATATTTTAAATTTTATATATAAAAGTAAAAAAAGTTTAAAGTCTAAGCCCTCGACCCTGTGCATTTATCTCTACACAGAATCTCTTAAAAAAAAAGGAAGAGAAATCTCTACACAAACTCATGTAATTAACACACACTCAAGTGAAATTTAAACCTAAAATATTATCGTGAAGAATAAATTCGTTAACCAGTTGGATCAATTCTATTAACAAAAAAAAACGTGTAATTTAAATTCATTACTAAATACTGATTTAATTAAAAATTTTGTATTTAAATCTCTATTTACGCATCACCATTAATAAAAAAAAATTTATACATTTTAATGATTGGACACAACTCAAAAATAGTTTGCAATATATATTATTAAAAAAAAAAGAAAAGGATTCCTTCTGAAATATCAACAAAGGGGCAATTTGCAAAATATCGAAGATAGATTCTTTAGTACGTAATTTTCTTCCCATTTGCTCACAAAAGGACAATAAAATAATCAAATTGGTTCCAGCAACTACCCCAGTATGGTTAGGGTACAACCCTACGCGCCGCTATTACCTCATATTAATTTTGCAAATGGTTAAATATTTATATTTGGGAAAATTACAAAAAAATCTCTAAATGTGGACTCAATTTTTACTTTATTCCCCATATCAAAATTTTTTACAGTTCACTCCCCAATTGAGTTTCAAATTTTCATTTTACTCCCCAATCTGGGCAGTATATACGCAATGTCACGATTTAGATACGCAATCTCAAGGTTTTTATACGCAAATTCCGAGTTTTGATACGCGTATCAAAACTGAGGATTTGCGTATAAAAATCGTGAGATTGCGTATCTAAATTTGTGATATTATGTATATGCTACCCAGATTGGGGAGTAAAATAAAATTTTGAAACTCAATTGGGGAGTGAACTCAAAAAAATTTTGACCTGGGGAGTGAATTAAAAAATTTTCAACACTTGGGGAGTTTTATAAAATTGCCCCATTAAAAAATCTCAGTCTCCCAGTTTTTATTAAAAAAAGTGTTCTAGCTTCTTTTGATTAATAATCAATAAGCCGGGCCAGGGACGGAGCCAGACTTTGTAAGGAGGGGGCGAAAATTTATAATCTAAAAAATACAAATAATGTTATTTTTAAGAGTGATGATATTGTAAACTTTTTGGAATAAAAAGGGTAAAATATATAATTCGGGGGGGGGGGGATTTTAAAATAAGGGGACGAAAATGAAAAATTTTCAAAATATATAGGTAATAATTACAATTTTTCAATAAGAGCATATTCTTAAAATATTATTTGTATCAATCAAAGAATTGTCTCTTAATATATCTCATTTCAAGATTACATAAGAAATAAGCTGTGTAAATACGTACAATCAATGGAAATTTAATTTTGGTAATGAGTTGAGCTCAATTTTAAGTTACGATGGTTCGGTAATTGTATTTCGCTCAACTACAAGTTCGCGGATTCGGAACATGACATACAATATTAAATTTAGATTTTATTGCAAAATTGGTCTCATAACTAACTGCAGCCTGCAGGTGACATACTAAACTCATAATTCTTTGTACATGGTCGTTATTATCCTTTTCCTGAATATGTTGTAGCAGTGGAGAAACATAAAGTTGTATGAAATTAGGGTTGATTATAGACATTAGAGCATGTTGTAGTTGTTATAATCTGGGTTATTGTAGTTGTATTAATGGAACAAATACTGATAAGAACAACAAGTGATTAAACAACATGTTCATAGATGTCATGAATTACATCTTCCAAAAGATCACAAAAGAAATACTAATCAAAACAGAAGTTACCATTCATTTAAGGTTGGTTATGGTCAATTGAGTTCTTATTTGGTGTGAGCAGTGAAGTGAGGGCACTGGAAAATGCAGCTGACGAACATAAAACCTGTCTTTAAAGATACAGGCAAAAAAAAAAAAAAAAACAAACCAAAGCAAAACCATAAGCAATTGGATTACTCAAATCACACACGACTTTCTCACAGATCCGAAGATGCCATTGAAAGATACGTCCTCCAATTCTCTTAAATTGGAAATATCTTCTAATGACATCTCCGGATCTATGAAAAGAAATGTATTCTAGTAAAATCCAATTACTTATGTTTTGCCTTTGTGTAGTCTTTTGTGTGCTTCGTCAACGAGACATTTTATCTCCATCTGCGTCTCCAATGCTCTCAACCCACTGCTCGCACCCGATAAGAACTTGGTATCTTCGAGCAACAAATCAGGAAGCAACATTAGAAACCATCACAAAGGATTTCTCCAACAACGGAATATGGGAGGGTTGGGGCCTTGCGGGTGGCGGGTGTGGGAAGGTAAGGATGATTGTGGGGGTAGGCCCTAGGGTTTATTTATCTTTATATATATATATATATATATATAGATCTAGATATAGATAATTAATTAATTAAAAGACTAACTAGCTTTCTCGCGAGCTATGAAAAAAAATTATTAGATTTGAATTCGTTCGATTACAAATCGAGCTACAGCTCGACTCGGCTTGAATTCGTACTTGAACTTTAGCCAATTCAACTTGTTCGACTCGTGAACTGACTCAGATACATTCCAACTCATAATCAACCATTTTCTTTAGATTGTATGCTATTATACATTTCTATACCTGTGATTTGCCGTGTTCTCGTTCTCGCCGTACAAGTCCAGGCCGTCACGTGTATGATTTTTTGAGAGTTAGATTATTTATTTATATATTTACGCTTTATCGCACGTTATTTGAGGTATGTGTTTAAATTCAATTACATAATTTATTTGAATTAATTGAAATATGTGGTTTAAATTTCGTACTTGCATTTGAACCGTTCGGGATGAAATTTCCAAGCATGTCGTATTTGATTAATGTAGCCTTATTTGAAATTTATGAGAAGTTTAGGACTTATTAGCATTATGAAAACGAACCTAATTGAACTGATTGGAAACCTTGGGCACCTATTCGAATCAAATTATAAAGTATAAACTAAAGGACTTAACTGCATTAAATTGAAATATAATTTCATTCCATATATGTATTTGGCTCATGAACTATAGACATACACATCCACTTCTCTTCACACACACAAGCACCCCGTCGCCTGAATGTAGAAGAAGGAAGGGAAGCAGCGCCGATCAGTAGCTCCGGTTGCCAGGGAAGTCGCCGGCAACTCACCATAGCCACCCCGAAGGTTGGCGTCCACTTGAAGCTCTAATTGGATATCCATCAAACACGTGGAACTGTTGGAGCCATATTCGATTAAATTCTTCCTCGTTATCAAGCCTAATCAGGACATGTTTGACGTTCAACAAACCAAACTTAAACTCACCCAGTCACCCTTAACCTGTAGGCTGCAAATCCATGAAAAGTTTATATAGCCTCAGATAGTTGGATGTCCATTATATATATATATATATATAATATTTTTTAGAACAAATATCATTTCATTAAAAATAAAAATATTATTTTATTCGATATATGTAAATAAAATAAGTATAACTTAAAATTTTAACATATTATTTTGTCGTTGAAGTTTGAAAAATAGGTGCATTATCATGAATTGTTGAACTCTCAAGAATAGATGCTACGAGAAGTTTTCTTGAAGTAAAATTCTAAATTCTTTTTTACTAATAATGCCTATATAAATTAAAAAAATCATGAACACGATTTAATATGATTTAAAATAAATAATAAAATCAAATAACAAAACAACATAAAAAATAAAAACTCATATGTTTTTAACCTAGTCATGTAGATAAAGATAAGTATAGTAAACAAATTAATTATAAAAAACTAAAATTACTATTTAAGATATAATTTTTTAACTAAATAATTTAACAAACTAAAATTAGCACAATTATCTTATTATCATAATAAAAGACAAACTAAAATTACTATATTGATATAATCTTTTAACTAAATAATCTATCGATAATAAAAAACTAAAATTAACAAAGTTATCTTAATATAATAAATAAAGAAATCTTAATATACAGAATTCATATCTAACACTAAATTATCTAGACACTACATTATCAAAAATTAAACATTAGTTATCTTTATCCTATTTTATAGAGATAGAAATATGACATTTACTCAAAATATACAATTCTACCGATACTAAATTATCTCAAATCAAACACAGATCGCACATACTTGTCTTTAACCTATTCTCATGGAGATAATCTTTCTCAATTATTGAACCAATAAAAAATTAATCATAAATTTTAGGGTTAATTACACCTAGCACCCACATTAGATGGGGTAATTACAAATAATGTACCACAATTAGATTTAATTACAGACACCACCCTTCTAGAAAAAATTAATTACATTTAACACACAATTCGTTAGGGATCTATTTAAAATAAGGTGAACTACCCGTTATACCCTTATTTTTTGACGTTAAAAAATTTCAGAAAATTTGGCTAAAAAAATTAAAATATGAATTGGCCATTTTACCCCTACATAACTGACATAATATACAATAATTTTTGCTCATTCCAAGTTAGAATCGCACGGAGTACTTAGGGTGAAAAAGAGAGAGTAAGTGTGAAAAACCCAACTTTCCATTCGATTCCAACTCATGGATCGATTTTAAAACTTGATTTCACGAGATTTTTTTGGAATTTCTTGTTGTTTTAGGACTTCTACTGTAATACTCGGTCGATTTCGTGTTGTTCGTCTGAGACTGTAGAGAATCGTCCATCTTTTAGCAATGTAAGGTAACTTCTTCCACATTTTTCAATTTTTGGGCTCACAAAGTCTCTCAGCCTATTCTTTGTCATATTGTTCGATTGAGCAACCCCTAGTCCAGAACTATTACCATACGCGTTTTTTGGCCCTAAAACTTTGAGGTTTTTTTCTCTGTGTTGTTTTTCTTTTTAAGTTCAGTTTTGAGCAACTGAGCAACCCCTGTTCGATTGAATTTTTGCATATCATGCTTAATGAAGTTCAGGTTTGAAATAGGTACATGATTTTTATTTTTTTTTTTTTGCTAATTTTTCTCTATTCTGTGAATCAGGATTGAAGCTGTGGAGGCTAATGAGGTTGATGATGATAAAACTGATGATACTTATATAGCAAACAGGGTGATGGGGGTTTGAGAAATGAGATAGCAGATGAGGGTTTGTTAAATGAAACCCCTCATTTGTATTTGGGAATTGATGGTGATGTTGAGGTAGATGAGGCTGAAAATGATGTAAATGAGTGTGATAAAGAGGCAGAAGAAGGTGGAAATCAGGCTGATGATGAATCAGCGGGAGGAGTCAGAGTAGTAGATGGTGATTTGAGAGAAGTCTCCGAAGACATTTGTGAAGCTCCAATTATTAGGAGACCACCCGGCAGGCCAAAAAAGCATCGATGGAGGGAAATAGGTGAAGCTCCAACGTTCAGGAGCATAGGAAGGAGTTTAGAACGGTTTGTGAAGTTGTTATGGAGATTTGCTGAATTATCATATGAATGGCATTGATTTTTGTTGTTGTAAACTCTAAAACAGTAGGTTCTATTGGATGCTTAGAGTATAAACTCTTAGAAGAAGATTTGCATTGATGCATCAGTGAACAATAGGTTGATGCATCAGTGAACAATAGGTTTAGTTTGTTGCATCAGTGCATGATTTTATTGCTTATTTTGTGATAAGGTTAGAGATACTATTTTGCAAATGGATGTAATACCTACTGTTGCTTAGTTAGATGTAGAATGTTAGCAGAAAAAATTTAATTCGTATGTTAGGCTTTAAGAACTTGCTCAATTGTATGGTGGAATTAGAAATAAAAGTAGAATATGTTTCGTTTGGCCTCTCTGTCAACTTAAACAGGTGTTTGGGTGAATTAATTAGCTTTCTAAGAGAGCTTATAATATGTGTAAGACCTTATAAGCTGTCATAGAGGGTTTTACAAAATTTTTATTAAAAGAGTTTATAAGATGTGAAGGTGCTTATATCAATATCCTTTTTGTTGAATATGAACATGAGGAAGCCATTGGAGGTTGAGACTTTTGGGTGTAAAAAATGGTCATAAATATCGAGAAGAGGCTGTTAAAGATCAAAAGAATCCAAAATCTTGTTGTTTGTAACAACTAATTTCAGAACATAAAGTTAAGCAAAAAATTACGTACAACTCCCACATTAAGAATATTAATTACATTCAACTACCAAGAGTAATTTTGGAATTTTAAAATTGACTAAGGTGAACGAGAGCATTATGGGGTTTTTACAAAAAAATTGTTGATATCATCATTTTTTGGACGGCACCCTAGCGGGTTGGTAGTTAAATGTAATTAAATTTTTCTAGGAGGGTGGTGTCTGTAATTAAATCTAATTATGGTACATCATTTGTAATTACCCCATCTAATGTGGTTGCTAGGTGTAATTAACCCTTTATATTATTAGTCTAGTTCTTAAGCTATCCCTTTCAACTAATTATGGACTTAGAAGTCAATGCTGTTAAATATATATTATTATTTGGTTAATAAAATATAAGCATATATATTTTACATTTTAAATATTCCTTCCCATAACTAAAAAAACATTATTGTACATAATCTTGTCGGCCAAAAAAGTAAGCTTTAGAAAAAGAGGCAGCAGCAGTTAATGTATTGTGCTTTTATACTATATTATAAACTATTCTAGTTTTTTATTATTTTACCTATCGATGAGTAGTATTATTTTCAATTTCTTCAATATTACGATTTATTTAATAATTAACTTATGTGAATGCCAGTTTAATATCTGTTTATGCTCAACGGTCTGATATTAGTGAAATAAAGAACCATTAAAAAATATTGACCATGAATTAAACTACAAGAATAGCATGTCAAGGACAGTAAATTAATGAAAAATATACTTTACTAAAAATAATTTTATTAACTTTAAACCTTCTAAAGTCAAATAGTAATGTATAGCAACCTTTTAAAGTCAAATAGTAATATATTCACAAATTTTAGTTTACTTAGGTTCTTATATATTGCATAAAGTCAAATGATTTCGTTCTTAAATATTGTTCAAATTAATTGAAGATGCTGATTGCAATGTAATTGATAAATGAAATTAAGAGAGTTAAGACATATAAGTATAAGGCATCAGACTTTATGCTCTTTTGTCTATATTTTTCAGTCAAAATTATGCATTATTAATATACTAGCATATGCCCCGTTTGATGCACGGTATTGATAACAATATAACTTATAACATTATGTATGAATTTCATAAATTAAAATAATTTAACACAAATAACTAAATCATATACAATAAAAAATAATCTATACAATACATATTTTTTTATAAATAATTAATAAATTACCGCTAAAATATTTCTTTATTATATTTTTATTCAAGTATTAAGTAAGATGTTATAATCCATGAGGATAGTAAATAACTGAAACTCATGTCAATATCATATTTTAATTAGTGTATTCACAATCCACAACAATATATATATATAACTAACAATTCTTTAAATATATATTATCAATTAGTAAAGAAATTAAATATATTTAATAAAGAAAAAAAGTGACTACTATAAAAGATCTACATTATAAATGAAAAAATGCATTCTAAAAATAGTACAAATTCTAAAAAAAAAACTAAAAATAAATATTATTGGAAAAGATAAGAATTAAAATATCTTGAAGTTTCAAATAAAAATAAAATGATTAATTTGCATTCATCATATTAAATAAAAAAAATTATAATTAAAAAAATAATAGAAAAATATAAAAGTAAATTTATAAAAATAATTGAACAAAACCTATCAAATAAACAAATAAAAAGATAAAATGTCCCAGAGCAAGTTCTAAATCTCAAAATCAAATTAAAATTTATTCGAGATCAATTAGTTTATATACAATACATTTATGTATTTCCTGATTAGATAAATATGTAGTGTCTAAATAATATATCTACTACCTTAACATTCCTAGATAATTAATTTAAAATATTTAATATATCTATTTTATAATATAATGAAGTATTTTTTTACGGCAAATTATTAAATGGTCCCTAGTAAGGATTATGAATTTTCCTAAACCCCCCAGTTTCAAAAATAATTATATTACATCCCTATTATCCTTTCCACTTTTTGTAAACCCCCCAAATCCTGCAAAAGTACCATAATGCCTTAATAAATTGAAGAAGGACACAACTATCCATTTTCTTCTTCCCGCCTCGACATCTTTAGCTCTGGCTCATTTCCGGCAACTTTATTCCGGCAACAAATTACCGGCGATTCTCAGGCGGTTCTAGATACTCTTTTCCGGCGATTCTTTTCCGACACACCTTTCCGACTTTCTGAATGTTACAAACTTAATAGATTGGGCGGTTGAATTAAATGAAAAGCGCACTGTTTTCCCTAGTTTGACTGGCTACTATTGGAGAGTTGAAGACGAAGGGATGCATCACCTTCAGACTCCCCTTCATACTCTCTCACCTTCAGACTCCCTACTTCTCTTTCTTCCAATTGATCTTCTCTGTCTGCAAAAACTGTCCGCCATGAATCCCCCTCCAACACCCATTGAGGACGAGGTCGAAGAGTACATGGTTGCGCGTCTTCGGCTATATGCCGCACACAAACGAATCGAGCAGCTAGAAGTCTTCGAGAGAGGGCTGATTGCTGTGTCGTTTGATTTGACTCAGCGTTTCCAACAACAATACTGACCCCGAGATGTTGTAGAAGCGGTGAAAGAACTGCGGAAAAAATTTTACTCATTCCGTAGATTGTTAAGTTGTAAGGAGTTAAAGTTGGCCGTGATCGTATTCATGCCGAAATTAATTACGGAGTGTATATGACACAGAACACTCCTGCCGATGCCGGAGGTGACCGGAACAAGGCTGACAGCCGCCGGAATAGTGTCTCCGATGGCCGGAAAAACCCCCCGGAGGGACAGGATCGTACGTCTCGGCCTAACAAACAATAACCTTCAAACAATTTCAGAAAACGACAAACATACGGAATTCTATTGAAGAAAAATGAATACGAAATCAAAGTCAGAAAACAAAATTAAACAAAATCTGCCCATTGGAAATCGAATCCGGACGTACTATTGCGAAGCTTGAATCGAGGCCTACGAAAGCCCCTGATCAATTGCCCTGAAAAAATGCCGGAGCAATACCAGTCGGTTCACAGCCGATTCACCACCGGTTCGCCGCCGCCGGTCTCGACATTCTAAGCAACTTTTGTAAAGGCCCCAAAGTCCGAAACCCACCGGAAGAGCTCCAGATCGTGGCCCAAAGTCGCGCCACCTTCACCTCGCCGGAAAATCCATCTCCACCGTGATTTGTCCCAAAATAACCCCGAAAATGAACTCAGGGCATCGAAAAGGGGTAGGAACCATCCTTGGTCGTCGGAAAATTTTGCCGGAACGGCGAACCCATGACTGCTACAGTGCCGCCGCGACTTTCGCCTCTGCAACTCACCGGAAATGCTGTTTCCGGCCACTTTTGGGCTGAACCGAGGCCGGGAATGAGTCCGGGAGGGTCGAAAACCTTAGGGTAGAGTGGTTGCCAGTCGACGAAACTTGTCGGAAAGTTACCGGCGAGAGATGGCGCAACCCGCCACCTTTGGACCGCCACCGCGCCGCCACCGCTGCGTTTCAGGGCGTGATTCTTGTACGGTTGAGTCGGCGTCGTCGAGATGCTTGAAAAATACTATTCGTTTGTCGAAATCCGTCGAGTATTGGCCGAGTTTGGGTAGTGTGTGTTTTCACACCTTGGAGTGTGTGTGCGGGTCTGCTATCGCGCAGGGAAGAGGGAGGAAGAAGACTGAGGCTGGTCTTGGCACGCATTACGAGGATCTGGGATATTTATCCCAGGTTCTCGTACGCAAAACGATCGGACGGAGGAGTAAACGACGTCAGAATTGGGCAAACTTAGAGTCTACGGACTCCTTTCGTCGCCCCGGA
>JBBMKE010310989.1:0-13584 GCA_037834125.1 Lippia alba | reverse complement strand
ACCTCAGCGTCCCGCTTCTCTACGCCTTGGAGGGTTTTGCTTAGATAGTACACTGGGAGGTGCTTCCGCTCGCGAACGGCGACGAGGACAGTGCACGTGGCCTCCAAAGAAATTGAGAGATAGATGAACAAGTGTTCACCTTCCACGGGCTTTGTCAGGAGCGGAGCACATGAGAGGTATTGCTTCATGTTTTGAAGGGCTTGCTCACACTTCGGAGTCCACTCAAAATTCCGAGCGTTGCGTAGAATTTTGAAAAATAGAAGGTTTCGATCGGCAGACCGAGAGATGAACCTGTTGAGGGATATTATCTTTCCTACTAGTACTTAGGCCTCCCTGACATTCCGAGGGGAGGGTATGTCAAGTATTGCTTTGATCTTTTCAAGGTTGGCTTCAATTCCTCGTTGGCTTACAACATAGCTGAGGAATTTGCCTCATCGGACGCCAAATGTACACTTGGAAGGGTTGAGTTTCATGTCGTACTGCCGAAGAATGCTAAATGCTCGCCTGAGATCAACCAGGTGTGAGCCTTGATGCTCGTTTTTCACTATCATGTCATCAACGTAAACTTCCATAGACTTGCCAATCTCATACTCGAACATCCTGTTCACGAGGCGTTGATTGGTCGCTCCAGCTTTCTTGAGGCCAAAGGGCATGACCAAGAAGCAGTAGACCCCCATTTGTACCACAAAAGAAGTTTTGAGACGATCTTCGGGAGCCATGAATATCTGGTAGTACCCTGAAATGCGTCCATCATGCCCATAAGCTCAGAACCTGCTGTTGAATCCACCAATTGATCAATACGAGGCAGAGGATAGTGATCCTTGGGGCAGGCCTTGTTCAAGTCTGTGAAATCGTTGCAGATGCGCTATTTGTTTGTGCTTTTGGGAACGAGAACGACGTTACAAATCCATTCTGGGTACAGAATTTCCTCGATGTATTGAGCGTCGAGGAGTTTGTTGGCTTCCTCCTCAATGACTTGCTTGCGGAACCCATGGACATCCATTTTTTTTTTGCTTTATAGGCTTGAAGGCGGGATCAACATTGAGCTTATGGACGATGATGCTCGGATCAATTAAGGTTAGATCCAAGGCTTTCCAGGCGAAAACATCCAGGTTTTCCCGAAGAAATCGATCATCATGACCTGGGCTGGCCCTTCGAGGCTAGAGCCTATTTGCATTGTTTTCTCAAGGTTCCCTGGTTCCAATTCGATGGTGAGGAACTTCTCTATTGGTTCTATTCTCGCTTCCGGCCTCAGTGCCTCGAGCGCCCGTTTTTTGCTCGTAAGCAGATTATCTGTCTCTTCCGAGGGATGATCTTCCTCACTGTCCGAGGATTCCTCAACGGCTCCCGGGGGTGCATCACTTATAGTAGCTTTAGATTTACGATTCTTGTTCTTCTTTTTGTAGAGCTTAGCCCGCTTACGATCGGGACCGTCTTCATCGAGTTTTGGGAAATCGACGATCTTTTTCACGGAACCCTGCTGGATGGTTGGCTTCGACTTGTGGCTGCAAAGTGAAAGGATATAACACTCTCAAGCCTCTTTCACGTTGCAAAAGACTTCTCCAGTCCCCTCAGCCGTCGGGAATTTTACCTTTTGATGATATGTTGAGATTACTGCTTTGAAATCTGCGAGGGCTGGTCGCCCGATGATGATGTTGTAAGGCAAATCAACTTCGACAACTGCGTATATGACACTGAGGGTTTTATGCTGTAGGGCGCGACCAAAGGAGGTGGCCAAGCGTATTTGTCCGCGAGGGACAAGCTCAGAACCTCCGAAGCCAATGTGGGCTGTTCTGAGGGGTTCGAGGGGAAGGCTTGTTAAGTTCATCTTTTGAAAAGTTGAGTAAAGCAAAATGCTAACGGAGCTTCCATTATCCACTAAGGCTCTCTTTAGATCGTGGTTATGAACATCTAGGCTAATCACCATGGGGCAATCAGAGGCTTCGCTGACCTCATGGGGAGTTACAATATGTTTGAGGTCTTCGTCCGTGAAGCGCACGATGTCGTTCTCCTACGAGCGTTGGATGGACTCCACAGAGTAGATGGAATGGACTCTCTGGGACTTCTGATCATAACTGCGTATGAAACGTTGGCGGGAAGCGTTAGAGTCCTCTCTCGAGGCTCCCCCAATGATCATATGGATGACCGCGTAGGCCTGGTTCTCAATTTCTCCAGCTTTCTTCTTTCCGCGATTGCTCCCCTCGGGTTGATGATGGGAAGGGCTCCTCGAGCGCGACCGGCTTCTCCTTTCATCCCGAGCCTGCCCATTGCATCGCTCGTCGAATATCTCGAGGGCCCTCACAAACTCCTTGAGGTGTCCCCCAGCAATGAGTCGCTGGATTTCCGTCGCGAGCTGGCGGCAATTATTAGTGTTATGGCCCTTCTACTTGTAAAAGGCGTAGTATTGTCTCGAGCGTTTCTGAGCCTCGGTTTCTCTCATTCTCGGCGAATGTTTGAAGAGTTTCTTGTCCGCCAGAGCGTAAACTTCGGCGATAGGCCTGTTGAGTGGGATACGCTCGCAATCAGACCTTCACGGTGGGGATCTATTCTTCCTTGAATGTTGTGGGCTGCGGCGGCAGTCCTTCTTAGCTGGCTCTCCCCTATCTAGGGCCCTTACCGTTGGATGGGGGTTTTCCTGGGCTCTTTCACGAGCTTGGTACATGTCCTCGAGGGTGTAGTGAGAGTCAGCGTTCTCACTTAGCGCTTGCATAGTTCTTAGTTTTTGCTTCGCCACCTCCTCCACAAATTACTTGCTCACATAGCTCCTCATGTTGATTGATTGGAAGAGCACGTTCCTAATGAACACCATCGAGGGTTGCTCCACCAGTAGCACCTCTTTGTTGAATCGCCCCATGAAGGATCGGAGGGTTTCGCTGGATCCTTGCACTATGTTGTAAAGCATTGTTGCATCGGGGGCCGGCGCTTTGAGGGAGTTGAAGTGGCTCAGGAAGATATCAATGAGCTGGCCATACCCTCGGATGGAGCGCTCGGAGAGCCTGTTGTACCATTCTTGGGCCATGCCCTCGAGGGAGGTAACAAAGAGTTTAGCCCAGTAATGGAGAGGATGCTCGTAGAGATACATCAGATGGGTGAGGTGGTTGAGATGCTCCATCGGATCAATGGTTCTGTCGTACCAGTTGATGGATGTTGGGATCTTCCCCATTCCCGCTCTGGTCATAAGCACTTCATCGGTGAGAGGTGAGACTTCGAGGATATGGTACTCCCCTCAGTTTCTGTCGTAGTCCCTGCCCCCTGGGACATCCGCGGCGTTCCCTCCATTCCTCGTGCCATTCTCTTCTCTCGTGATGGGGCTACGACTTGGGTCCGCACTCGAGAGAGCTGCTGTACCATGTCTTGGAGGTTGTTGAGCTGGTTTTGAACGTTCTGAAGCTGAGGGTTGACCTCGTCCCTCGGATGAGATCTCCATGAGATCCGGGATTGAACCTCTTCCTCTCCGTTTTCCTCCCTAACCCTCTGTGGTCGTGCTCCGTTCAAAAGAGGAGGCGGTGGGCGTTGATGATTATCCCTCGAAGGGGCGTCGTTCCTCGGAGGAGGAGGTGGAGGTGGAGGATCCTGCTGAGGTTGTTGGACATTCTGCGCGCCCGTTTCAAGTGGATGCTCCTGCAGTCCTCCGAGCGGCGGGGCCCCCGCATTCCTCGCACCAGTGGAGAAATAAATGGAGGTGAAATGCTTCCACGCGTTCTGTGTGGCCTGCGCCTCGCACTGGGAGTAAATGGCCAATAGTTGTTGCTCGGTTAGTTGGGGCATCTCAACACCCTGGATCTCTCGGGGTAACGTCATGGGGAGATGGAGGTTTCTTATATGGTAAGGCTTCACCGTAGGGAGCATGTTGGGTATCATGCTCGGCATCACTCCTTGAGGGAATCCTTGAATCATTCCCTGGGGCACGAGTGTGAAACCTTGAGGCGGTATCATCATGAAGGTAAATGCCCTAGTGTTGGTGACGCCCACTGTCACGTTCGTGGTGGCAGCGACACTCGTCAAGGTAGGCAGTGGTGGAAGGATAGGGATGTTGTTTTGATTGGCCAAGGTTGTGGGATATGTCAGATCCACAACTAAATTAACATCTCTGACGGCGTTAGAAACTGTTGCCGCTGTGGATCCGCCACCTTGAACCTCCTCGTTGAGTGGAGAGAGGGTGTCTTGGTTACCGGTAGCTCCAGAACGAGTGGTGACAGCCATAACAGGATTTGCACAGAAAAACACTAGAAAACCAAACACTTGGAACTAGAAAACACAGATTTGATGAGGGAATTGGGTATTACTACTGGACTAGCTTTTCGGAACTGAAGACCGCAGGAGATGGTATTCCCACAGACGATGCCAAAAATGATGGTGTCGGATTTGGTTAAGGAGAGATCAACACCGATTCATTCTTTATTTGTGTGTGAGAGGGAAGACCATCACAGGCTTGGAGCCTCAGGAACTGGGTTCCCAAAGAGCATGGATTCTACCAGCTAGGGTAACACCTTGGTGGGGAAGATGAAGCTGTGTGAAGCTGTGTGAAGCTTAAATGTGCAGCAATGAAGTTTTCCAGTTTAGTGTGTGGCTTGTGCTTGAAGAAAGTGCATTGTCGCAGGCAAAGATGGTTTGAGGAAAGTACAGTGACTCTTCTCTATTTATAGTTTTAGGATGGGGGTATTTAAGTAAAATTATCTTTGTGGTCCTGAAATAGTGTCGCCCTAGACACGTGTTGAAGCGTGAGGGCCTAAAAGGGACCTTAATGCGTCACCATCGCCTTTTAGACGGTTATGCCAGGCTGTTGCGCCAGTGGCGGTTAGGGGTTTGATCCCTCATGAGGAAGGAATTCCCCATGTTACTCGAGCATTGGGATGCTCGAATTAAGGTTCCTCAGAAAGGGAAATGGAGGGCGGCCCGTACGAGCGATGGCGCCCCGATGATTGATCCTCGTGGAAGAGATCCTGGCGAGAGTAACCCATACGAGAGGATGGCTACGAGGGTAAGGTTGGCAAGAGCCAAGAACTCTGGATACCGAGCGTTCCAATACTCCCGTCCCTGGGTCATGATGGGGGTCTCTTACGATCATGCCATGTGGACGGTGGAGATACGAGCGTATCTTGGGTCCATCATTTGCCCCCCAAATTCTGCAGTGTGGTCTTCAAGCGTACTGTGGAATTTCCAGAGTCAACTAGCGACTCTAAGGAGACAAAGAGTCAAGGCTTTGACAGCTGGGTGCTATGGCGAGCATCTTTATAACGGACAATTCCTGCAGGGCATTAAATGTCGTCTTGTCCGAGGTTACTTTAATGCAGGCACATTTAATACGATGTGGGTGCGTAGGCGCGTGGATCTCGGATGGCGTGGGGCGGTTACCAAAAGTGGAACAGTTACCAAGACGGGAATGACTGTGTGTTTAAATTTGTGAGATCCCCGCACCGTATAAATAGTAATTCCTCCATACTTAGCTAATTTTTACGCCTCCAGAACTCTCAAAGCATAAGGATTCCCTACAAACTCTTGCAATTCTGGCGAGACTTTTTCCAGGTTCTTCAGTTAAGGTAACCACTTTCCAGACAACTCTCTTTACTAACAGTAGAGTAGGTTGCGGGAGGATTCGTCAATTGACTATAGTGCGGGATTGTTGATCCTTAGCTTTTTAGATTCTACATTTTCTTTTTTGAATACTCTTGATGGCGATTCAAAACTCCTTGGCCGGCGTAAGCCCGTCAAACGATTCTGCTGTGAGTGATTTGGTCGGTGAAATAGAAGAGATGTCACCACATGTTTTCCCACTCCGGAGACATAAGAGTATTCCAACAGTGGTTCCGGTGAGAAGGGTGGAGTATGATGACGAGGGGATTCCAGTAGCCTTACCAGTGTCCAGTACGAGTGGTGCGGGTGTAGATGAGGAGTTAAACGCCGCAGTCCGGGGGATAAGCGAGGAAAACCCAAAAAATATGGATGAGCTATTTCAGTAATTGGATAACGTTGTTTTGATGGTAAACCAAGGGGAAAAGGTCCTCCGCGTGACAAACTCTGCTATTAGGCCTCAAGATCGCCGGGTAACTGTGGCGATGAATCTCGAGGAAGCTGGGACTTCTGGTCGTGCTGCAGAAGTAGAGCCTATGAGGAAAAAGAGGAAGGGGAAGGAACCTGCCACTAAGGTGCGAGGGACAAACCCTCATAAAACTGAGAAGCCTCCAATTGACATAGAATCTACGATGACACAGAAAGAAGTGCACAAGCTGCTCGAGGACACTTATTGGGCCCCGGATCTATAGGTCCGCACGGTTGGCACGGATGATAGAGCTAAGGATCCTCCCGAGGGTTACCTAACGGTGTACCGAGATGCTATTTCTTTGGGAGGATTGAGATTCCCCATCCCTCAGGAAGTGAGGGACATATTGAATTTCTTGAATCTTTGCCCTTCTCAAGTTCTGCCTAATGGGATAGCTCTCATCAACTGCTTCGTAGCCCTCATAAAAGCCACAGAATAAGAACCCTCACCGTCGAACTTCATCAAGCTCTTCCAGATGGCCAAATCCTCACGCTCGTCCCCGAAGGCAGGCTTTTACTACATCTCCTCCAAGAGGTTTATGAAGGTTATTCATTCCTCGAAAGATTCACTCGGGGAGACTTGGAAGAGTAAGTTTTTCTATGTGAGTGGCCCAGAAAAGATGTTTGGGGTAACGATGCCATGGGTAGCGCACAGGGACGGGCCATTAGTGAGGAATAGATCTTCTGTCCCAATGCTCGAGGGTTGGGCCAGGAGTCTAGCTTTCGCCATGAAAAGCTTAGACGGTAATTTTATGGAAACGGAGGACTTCATGCAGAAAGAGGAATCCCTATTCCATTTTAGGCTCTCGATGCATCCAAAGTTGGTGGAAAATCTCTCTACGGAGGTCATGGGCAAAGATGGTTAGACTTCTAGGACTAACCCATCACTAACTTACTAACCTTTGAGCTTTGTCGTCAATATTTGATGTTCCCGACATTTTCTTTACTTTATTAGCATTCTATTTTACTACTTTTAATGCTGGGTTAAGCTCGTTTCTTGATATCTTACTGTAGCAATTGAGGTGCTAATGGCTGGAAAGGCGGCTTCCAAGATTGCAGCTCTAATGAAGGCTCGTACCGCGAGCGTAGACGCAGAGGGGAATCCTCATATCCTAACACCTCCCGCGACCCAGACTGTCGAGGCTCAAAATAACCCAAAGGCTCCACCAGCCACAGTGACCACCGAGGGTCAAGGTACAACAGTTGACTCAAAGAAGAAAAGGAAGCTAGTGAAGGCCGGCGCTGGGCCAAAAAAAAGCCTCGGGGCCCTGCTTCGGGAGTGGTGATAAAGAAGGGTGGCACCGAACTCTCAGATTCCTCGAAGAAGTTCAGGAGGATGATTGACCCTCGTCGTGTTATAGGAAAGGGGAAGAAGGTGGTAGTGGGCCCCCTTGAATTTGATGACGGCTACACATTTTCCTCCGAGAAAGAGAAATTTTGGCAGTTCGAGCGCCAGGGCTACGCTCGTTATGAGAGGTCCGGGAAAGATGGGCCCATTCTGTTGAAGAATAGTTTGACCTCCAAGCTGATTAGTGGAGGGGTGCTGGATCAAGTCCAGTTCACGGGAGACCATCTCTTAATGAACGAGCAGCCCCTCGAGGAGGTTCTTGCCGAGGCCAGCCATGCTTTGATAGCGGTAATGCCATTACCTCCATAAGATTTTCCTTTATATGCATATTTGATCCCCTCGAAGTTTTCCACTAACTAAGGATTCTGTATGTAGGAGGTGCTCCCGAGTATGAAGAATATGGAAATGCGGGCACAGGCCTATGCCAAGCGCAAGACCCATTACAAGAGGCTCTTGAGGGTCAATGATCCAGAAGCCCTCAAAAAGCAGATCGTGGACCTGAATACTGAGGTTGGACCCCTCCAAGTCTCTCTCAAAGATAGGAACGCTTGCATAGAAACCCTCGAGTAGAAGATGCAGGCCATGGGAAGCAGCCATAAAAAGGATAAGGAAGAATGGAAGAAGAAGTAGGAGCAGTACAAGAAAGAAGCCGCAGATCGCGAGGCGAAGCTCCAGGACTTGGCCAAGAAAGTGGAAAAAGTGGAAAACTGGTCGTTGGCCATAGAGTTGAGAGCCGGAAAGGATGCAGTCAAGAAGTTCGTGCGCACCAAGGCATTTGACTTCTTGGCTAACCTTCATTACTTTGCCGCGACCCAAGCTTTCTTCTAGAAGGGCATAGGGCAACTGATCAAGCTGGGTCTAGCCCCTACTCATACTCGTGATCATCCAGAGTTAGACATGAAGAAGGACGAGAATCTGGAGATAATTCCTGGGGTCAGTGGCGAGACCTCTGTGGAGGACATGGCGGAGCCGGAGTACGCCGAAAGTGCATACTATGCAGGGGGAGTTTTTCGCCACCAACATGCCTCCCCGGGGATGAATGACACTCGATGAGAGAGAGACCCTGAACCCCACTCCCCTGGCCATCGCTCCCCCGGAACCAGATGAGCCTGCTCCTAACGCTCAAGCTAACTCTGCCAACGCTCCAAATGTCGATGCTTCCAATGTTGATGCTTCCAACGCTCCTGTCTCTTAATTCTTCTTGTTGTGGTTCCCATTTTTAGACTTTATCCTTCGTTGTATTTCAAACAATTTCCTTTTTCGAGGATGTAATTTGTTGATCACTCGCTAATATTTCTGTCAAAGCGTTTATCTGAGTAAATAAAAGTTCTTTTGGTTTATGCATGCTTATTTATCTCTTCCCTGGTAGTTGTATTAGGTATTTGATCTCCATTGCTTGAAAATGTATGCTTTAGTATCTTCAACAGAATACCTCAAGTGACATATGAGGGCACGAGGGAGCGTCCGCATGAGGGCTTCCCTAGCCAAATGAAAATAAGAAATCCAGAATGTCTGAGATAATCGCTAAGTGAAAAAAGCCTCAGAGCATAAGAATAGTTTAAGTATTTGCAACCGCGAGTGACTTGAACTTAGAAAATATTAGGGATTTTGCTAAGTGTCACGGTGAAGAACAGTCCATCAAAGGATTGCGAGTGTGGGTTAGGATGGGACCTTGGAGCTTGTTTGCTCGTGCTTCTGGCCTACTGAGCCCGCTCAATTAAGAGGGACTAGAGTAGGAGATTCGCTCATTTTTTCTGCCTACTAATTCCGCTCGGTTAAGAGGGACTTAGAGTATGATGTGGCTGTTTCAACGTGGAGTTATGTCGACATGGAGTTTAGCCTAATTGTCCCTCGGAAGGTGTGTTTCCTTAAATAAGACAAAAAGGAGATACTGATAACAATAATGACTAAAGATGAAATAAGTGACAACGTTTAATGCTTTCATTTCATTAAGAGGAGATACAACTCGTCCCGAGGGGAATTTACATAATGCTCATACGTATAATCTTCTGAGATTGCAAGCATTCCACGGTCGGGGTAAACGCTCGCCTTGCAAAGTCTCCAGTAGGTAGGTGTTATTCGCTCGTACCTGTGTGACTTTGAAGGGGCCTTCCTAGTTGGGATCTAATTTTCCCACGTGCTTTGAGAGCTCAACTTTCTTGAGAACTAAGTCTCCTAGTTGGAAGGTTCTATCTCTGACACGTTTGTTGTACTGTGAGGCTACCGCCATCTTGTATTTGTGAATGTGAGCCCAAGCGGTATCATGCTTTTCATCAATTAGATCTAGTTCTAGCGCTCGATTATCGTTATTAGCAATGGGCTCGAGGGAGGCCACGCGTACAGACTCTTGAGCGAGCTCTGCAGGTATCATTACCTCGGATCCATATGTTAGGGCGTAAGGAGTCTTGCCTGTGGCCACTCGTGGGGTAGTCCGATACGCCCAGAGGGCTCCTTGGAGTTCCTCCGCCCACTCCCCTTTCTTACTCTCGAGCATCATTTTGAGATGCTGGAGTATGATCCTGTTCGTTACTTTAGCCTGACCGTTAGCCTGTGGAGGGCCCATGAAAGTGAAGCGTTGCTCAATTCCAAGCTCTGAGCACCAATCCCGGGTATCTGCAGCGATGAACTGCAAACCATTGTCTGAAATGAGCACCCTCAGAATACTGTATCATCAGATGATGTTTTTCCATATGAAATCACTAACCGTCCGGAAGGTGATTTTCGAGATCGCTTCTCCCTCGGCCCACTTGGTGAAATAGTCAACCCTATGATAGCGGACCTTCGCTATCCGACCGCCATAGGAAGGGGTCCAACAATATCAATGCCCCATTGGTCGAAGGGCCATGATACGTCAATGGGGATCATCTAGGTTGCCGGGAGTTGAGGGACGTTCGCATGGAATTGGCACTTAGGGCATCTTTTGGAGTGGTTGATGGCATCCTGCAAAATCGAGGGCCAGTAGAATCCACTCCTCAACACCTTCTTGGCTAAGATTAGACCGCCAGAGTGATTTTCACAACTGCCACTGCACACATGTTCTAATACTTCTTTAGCTTGCGAGGGTCTCAGACACCACATAGGGGGACCCTGAAACGAACGTTTGAAGAGGTGCCCTTTGCTGTCCAGAGAGAATCTAGGAGCTTTGTTTTTTACTTTCCTCGTTTTGACTTTATCGCTCGAGAGGGTTCCGTCCTGTAGGAACAAGACAACTGCATCAAGCCAATAAGGTTCGGCCGGGTCAATCATGTTTATTTGCATTATTGGTTTGCTTTCTTCTATCAGCGATCCCTCAAATCTGAGGAAAATGACGGCACGCTCGCAGGTTCCATCAATGGATGATGAGAATTTTGAGAGGGCGTCGACACATTCGTTTTTCTCACGCGGAACTTGTAACAAGTGGAACTCCTTGAACTCCACAATGATTTTCTTTGCCTTTGCTAAATAGCGCACCATGGTGGTTTCTCGAGCCTCATAAGTTCCGTCAATCTGGATTGCGATTAATTGAGAATCTACATAGGTTGTTACTCTGTTGGCCTCACTTTTTCGAGCGATTCTTAATCCCTGGATAAGTGCCTCATACACGGCTTCATTGTTGGTGGCTTGGAATGCAAGCTTGATTGCAAAATCCATTTCTGCTCCATGGGGATCCCTGAGGGTCACCTCGGCTCCCCTCCCCTTGTGAGGTCGAGGAACCATCTGTGTGCAGCAACCACAGGACCTTTTCTGCAAGCAATGGTGGGTCCAATCAGAAGCGTTCCACCAGAAGATCCGCCACTACTTAGGCCTGGATAGCCGTGCGCGACTCGAAGCTGATGTCAAATTGGCTCAATTCAATGGACCATTTGATTAACCTTCCAGAGATGTCAGGCTTGGCTAGGACTTGCTTGAGGGGTTGATTCGTAAGTACTGTGATGGAGTGTGCTTGGAAATATGGCCTTAACCACCGAGACGTGTTAATAAGGGCAAAGGCAAACTTCTCAATCTCAGCGTAGCATTTTTTGGCTCCCTACAAAGTTTTGCTCAAGTATTATACCGGTAGGTGCTTTCGTTCGCTTACTGCAACGAGCACGAGGAGACAGAGATATAAATGAACAGGTGCTCTCTTTCTACCGACTTTATCAAGAGTGGAGCGCATGAGAGATATTGCTTCATGCTCTGAAGAGCTTGCTCGCATTCTGGGGTCCACTCAAAATTGTGGGCGTTGCACAGAATCTTAAAGAAAGGTAAGTTGGGATCGGCGGACCAAGAGATGAACTTGTTGAGGGATATTATTTTCCCGACTAAAACCTGTACTTCCCTGATGTTTCGAGGGGATGGGATATTCAGGACCGCTTTGATCTTCTCAGGGTTGGCTTCAATCCCTCGCTGTAGCCCAGGAACTTACCTTCTCGGATGCTGAATGTACACTTGGAGAGATTGAGTTTCATGCCATACTGTCGAAAGATGCTAAACGCTCGTCTGAGGTCATCTAGGTATGAGCCTTGACGCTCGCTTTTAATTATCATGTCATCAACATAAACTTCCATAGACTTGCCAATCTCAGGCTCGAACATCCTATTCACGAGGCGTTGATAGGTTGCTCCAGCATTCTTGAGGCCAAAGGGCATGACCAAGAAGCAGTAGACCCCTATATGTACCACAAAAGAAGTTTTGGGATGATCCTCGGGAGCCATAAATATCTGGTATTACCCCTGAAACGCGTCCATCATGCTCATAAGCTCGCAACCTGCCGTTGAATCCACTAATTGATCAATGCGAGGCAGAGGGTAGGGATCTTTGGGGCAGGCCTTGTTTAAGTCTGTGAAATCGTTGCACATGTGCCATTTATTTGCGCTTTTGGGCACGAGAACGATGTTACAAAGTCATTCTGGGTACAGAATTTCCTCGATGTACTGAGCGTCGAGGAGTTTGTTGACTTCCTCCTCAATGAATTGCTTGCGGAACCCGTGGACATCCCTCTTCTTTTGCTTTATAGGCTTGAAAGCGGGATCAATATTGAGCCTGTGGACGATGACGCTCGGATCAATTCCAGTTAGATTCGAGGCTTTCCAGGCGAAGACATCCAGGTTTTCCCGAAGGAAGTCAATCATCATGACCTGGGCTAGCCCTTTGAGGCTCGAGCCTATTTGCGTTGTTTTCTCAGGATTCTCTGGTTCTAATTCGATGGTGAGGAACTTCTCTATTGGTTCTATTCTCGTCTCCGCTCTCGGTGCCTCAAGTGCCCATTTTTTGCCCGTAAGCCGATTATCAGCCTCTTCTGAGGGATGATCTTCCTCACTATCTGAAGATTTCTCAATGACCCCCGGGGGCATCGCTCATGGTAGCTTTGGATTTACGATTCTTGTTCTTCTTTTTGTAGAGCTTAGCCTATTACGATCGGGGCCGTCTTCGTCGAGCTTTGGGAAATCGACGGTCTTTTTCATGGAACCCTACTGGAGGGTTGGCTTGGGCTTGTGGCTGCAGAGTGAAAGGATATAACACTCCCAAGCCTCTTTCACGTTGCAAAGGACTTCTTTAGTCCCCTCAGCCGTAGGGAATTTTAACTTTTGATTACCGCCTTGAAGTCTGCAAGGGTTGGTGTTCTGATGATGATGTTGTAAGGTAAGTCAACTTCGACAACTGCATACAGAACACTGAGGGTTTTACGATGTGGGACACGACCAAATGAGGTGGCCAAGCATATTTATCCGCGAGGGACAAGCTCGGAACCCCCAAAGCCAATGAGGGCTGTTCTGAGCGGTTCGAGGGGAAGGTTTGTTAAGTTCATTTTTTCAAAAGTAGAGTAAGGCAAAACGTTAACAGAGCTTCCATTATCCACTAAGACCCTCTTTACATTGTGGTTATGAACATCTAGGCTAATCATCATGGGGCAGTCAGAGGCTTCACTGACCCCATGGGGGCTTACAATGTGTTTGAGGTCTTTATCTGTGAAGCCCACGATGTCGTTCTTCTACGAGCGTTGGTTGGACTCCACAGAGTAGATGGACTGGACTCTCTGAGACTTTTGGTCATAACTGCATATGAAACGTCGGCGGAAAGCGTTAGAGTCTCCTCCCGAGGCTCCCCCAGCGATCATGTGGATGACCGCGTAGGCCTGGTTCTCAACTTCTCCAGCTTTCTTCTTTCCGCGGTCGCTCCCCTCGGGCTGAAGATGGGGAGGACTCATCGCGCGCGACCGAATTCTCCTTCTGTCCCGA